>SJYQ01019094.1:0-14544 GCA_006410935.1 Redunca redunca
TCCCTGTCCATCAACAACTCCCATAGTTCACCCAAACTCATGTCCATCGAGTCGGTGATGCCATCCAGCCATCTCATCCTCTGTCGCCCCCTTCTCCTTCTGCTGCCAACCCCTCCCAGCATCAGATTCTTTTCCTATGAGTCAACTCTTCCCATGAGGTGGCCAAAGTATTGGAGTTTCAGCTTCAGCATCAGTCCTTCCAAAGATCACCCAGGACTGATCTCCTTTAGAATGGACTGGTTGGATCTCCTTGCAGTCCAAGGGACTCTCAAGAGTCTTCTCCAACACCACAGTTCAANACCACAGTTCAAAAGCATCAATTCTTCAGTGCTCAGCTTTCTTCACAGTCCAACTCTCACATCCATACATGACCACTGGAAAAACCATAGCCTTGACAAGATGGAGCTTTGTTGGCAAAGTAATGTCTCTGCTTTTGAATATGCTATCTAGGTTGGTCATAACTTTCCTTCCAAGGAGTAAGCGTCTTTTAATTTCATGGTGCAATCACCGTCTGCAGTGCATTCCATTAGGTACACCAACAAGTTCTCCTGTCTGGAAGGATAGACAGAAGAGAGGCAGTGGAAGGATATGTTTTTTGTTTTGTTTTTTTAATTTTTATTTTAACTTTATTTTACTTTACAATACTGTATTGGTTTTGCCATACATTGACATGAATCCACCACGGGTGTACATGCGTTCCCAAACATGAACCCCCTACCACCTCCCACACCAGGGAACCAATTTATACCTCCCAGGAGGATTCCAGTGTTTTAGGAATTCAGCCTAAGCAGATATTTATTTCACAGTCATTTCCATGGTCTTCCCTCATATAACATTTATGAGATGCTTTCATTTTGAAATGCCTAGGTAAGCTCATTCATCTGTGGATATGTTCACTGGCCAATTTAAAAAAGATATCCCTTTAGAATCTTACTGTAAATATCTGAGTAGGTTTTTTTTTTTTTTTAATCTCTAATGTATATCCCCAAACCAGTAGATGATGTGCCAAGACTCTACTCACCAGCACTTTTCAAAAACACTTTGTGTGTGTGTTCAAGAGGCTAACAGGGAATTGCTAGGTATCTAAACATCAGAGTCCAAAGTGAACTTTGGAGGACTTCCCTGGTGGTCCAATGATTAAGACTCTCTTCTTCCAAGGCAGTGGGTGTGGGTTTGATCCCTGGTTGGGAAACTAAGATCTCATATGCTGTGTGGCCAAATAAATAAATAAAATATAATTTAATAACATAATTTAAAAAACAGATTTAAAAAATAGTAATTGTTAAAAACAAGCAAAAGTGAACTTTGAAATTGAAGGAGCTATTGCTATCACAGAGGTTCCAGGGTAAAGGATAAAACAACAAGGGAACTTGTATAAGGAGGAAGAGTGCATTTTATCTTTATGTCGTGGGAAGGGCAGGCGAATCTAGACTGTTCCTTTAGAGGAAGAGAGAGCAAAGAGATGATAAAGTCGACCAGGTGGCAGAGTCTGACAGGAAGGCACACTGAGTAAGAATGGGGGGAGGGTCCTGCAGATCAGAAAAGTGATGAGGGTGGACAGAAATCCAGTCTGCTCTCAAGGAAGCCTGGGGATTGGAGAGGAAAACACTAGGTTTATGNNNNAAGCCCACAGACAGCACCCAAATTGTGTTTGATGTACATTGTCATTTTTTCTTTAGGACTCTTTTTGATATCTTGGTGCAGAGACCTTCTTTTCAAGATCTAAGAGACACGGTGGAGAACCGAGATGAGAAAGGAATTAAGAGATGGAAAGTCGACTTCAGGCTGGAAGGCGTGGGAACAACATGTGCTCAAGGTGAATTTAGACTAGAAGTCTGGTCTCAGCCCTATCATTTACTATCCACGTGAGCCTGGAGACATTGTCCAGTGTTGTGAGTCTTAGGTTCTTGAGCTTGCTGAGCCCTGTCTTGTAGGACTGTTGAAATGGAAAGTGTGTCAGGCTCCTGGGGTAGTCCCTGGTATATCAGGTCTCTAATGGTGAAGAGTCAGGCTTCTAGTTAAAAATCCTAATGTGTGATTTCCTAGGCCTGACCTTGGGCTACTGTAAAGACTTTGTTTACCTGGAAAGCCTCAAAGAGAAAAACTGTCCTCCCCACACCAGACCTGGTACACAACCCGTTGAACTGAACTCTCTGAAGAGGGTTGCTGTCAAGGCTGCAGGCCCCACTGGCAGGCCATTCTAGCCTCCCTTTTGCATTCTTACATCTATGCTTTCACTCTCATGTCTTTATCTGAGGCCTTGGGGAGAGGTCTACTTTGGGGCCTCTGCTGAGGCCTTCCAATGAGGGGAGGCGGGAAAAGGTTTGAAGACACTTTTCTCACATATTTTCCCCACTCCTTGCCTTTGCTTCTTGCCTTCCTCTCATTCTAGGATCCATAAAACTGCCACAAGCCATTTGTTCTAGCTCCCTCAAGAGGGAGTTGACCCCCACCCACATCTGTGCTGGTCTATCTGACCCTTGACTGGTGTGCCGTTCACCAGAGGACAATGAAACAGGAGGATTTGGGACTTTTTCTTGTTTTATAAACTTGTTTATATTAATTTCACAAAAAGTGATCAAAGGCTTAACTCTACTGTGTTTGGCTTGTTGCTTTAAGTCAACTACTCTGACACCTTAGCTCTCACTCCAGTTCAGCCAAGCTCCTGACAAATGGCAGTTGTTTCTAATTTATTATTTTGACCCTAGAATCTTCCATCCTCTCCTGTGGAAATTTGCTTTTATCCAGGACGTCTCAATGCATACCAGGACCCAGGAGAAAGGAGCAGAGTCTGTCCTCCCCACACCAGACCTGGTACACAACCCATTGAACTGAACTCTCTAAAGAGGGCTGCAGTCAAGCAGCAGTCTGAGACTGACCCCGACTTGCCTGAGAGTGTCCAGGAGTTTCTGGCGGAGGTGTGGGTTGGTGGTGGCCTGCTGCAGGGTCAGGTGCACTGAGTGCAGCAGTGCATGCAGGGGACCTCTTGAAGGAGGTCGCCGTTATCTTCATTACCTCCACCATAGTTTGTCCTCAGGTAAATAACAGGGAGGGAACACAACCCCACCCATCAACAAAAAGTTGGACTAAATATTTAGGGAGCAGTTTCCCCCTCAATCAGTCTCTCCCATCAGGAAGCTTCCATAGCCTCTCATCCTTCTCCATCACAGGACAGACAGACTGAAAACCACAATCACAGAAAACTAACAAGTCTGATCACATGGATGGCAGCCTTGTCTAACTCGATGAAACTATGAGCCATGCTGTGTAGGGCCATCCAAGGTGGACAGGTTATGGTGGAGAGCTCTGACAAAACATGGTCCACTGGAGAAGGGAATGGTCAACCACTTCAGCATTCTTGCCTTGAGAAACCCATGAACGGTATGAAAAGGCAAAAAGGTAGGACACTGAAAGATGAACTCCCCAGGTTAATAGGTGTCCAATATGCTACTGGAGAGCAGTGGAGAACTAACTCGAAAAAGAATGAAGAGANATAACACCCAGTTGTGGATATGACTGGTGATGGAAGTAAAGTCTGATGCTGTGAAGAGCAATATTGCATAGGAACCTGGAATCCATGGAACCTGGTCCATGAATCAAGGCAAAGTGGAAGCGATCAAACAGATGGCAAGAGTGAACATTGATATTTTAGGAATCAGTGAACTAAAATGGACTGGAATGGGTGAATTTAACTCAGATGATCATTATATCTACTACTGTGGGCTAGAATCCTTTAGAAGAAATGGAGTAGCCATCATAGTCAACGAAAGAGTCCAAAATGCAGTACTTGGATGCAATCTCAAAAACGACAGAATGATCTCTGTTCGTTTCCAAGGCAAACCATTCAATATCACAGTAATCCAAGTCTATGCCCTGACCAGTAATGCTGAAGAAGCTGAAGTTGAATGGTTCTGTGAAGACCTAAAAGACCTTCTAGAACTAACACCCCAAAACGATCTCCTTTTCATTATAGAGGACAGGAATGCAAAAGTAGGAAGTCAAGAAATACTTGGGGTAACCGGCAAATTTGGCCTTGGAGTACAGAATTAAACAGGGCAAAGGCAATAGAGTTTTGCCAAGAGAATGCACTGGTCATAGCAAACACCCTCTTTCAACAACACAAGAGAAGACTCTAAACGTGGACATCAACAGATGGTCAATGCAAAAATCAGACTAATTATATTCTTTGCAGTCAAGAATGGAGAAGCTCCATACAGTCAGCAAAAATAAGACCAGGACCTGACTGTTGCTCAGATCCTGAACTCCTTATAGCCAAATTCAGACTTAAATTGAAGAAAGTAGGGGGAAAAACTAGACCATTCAGATATGACCTAAATCAAATCCTTTACGATTTTACAGTGGATTTGAGAAATAGATTCAAGGGATTAGATCTGATAGGCAGAAGGCCTGAAGAACTATGGAAGAAGGTTTGTGACATTGTACAGGAGGCAGGTATCAAGACAATACCCAAGAAAAATAAATGCAGAAAGGCAAAATGATTGTCTGAGGAGGCCTTACAAATATCTGTGAAAAGAAAAGTAAAAGGCAAAAGAGAAAAGGAAAGATATACCCATTTGAATGCAAAGTCCCAAAGAATAGCAAGGAAAGATAAGAAAGCCTTCCTCAGCTATCAGTGCAAAGAAATAAAGAAAACACTAGAATGGGAAAGACTAGATATCTTCACAGGAAAATTAGAGATACCAATGGGGCATTTCATGAAAAGATGGGCTTGATAAAGGACAGAAATGGTATGGACCTATGAGAAGCAGAAAATATTAAGAAGAGGTGGCAAGAATATGCAAAACAACTATACAAAAAAGATCCTCACGACCAAGATAATCACGATGGTATGATCACTCACCTAGAGCCAGACATCCTGGAATGCAAAGTCAAGTGGGCCTTAGGAAACATCACTATGAACAAAGCTAGTGGAGGTGATGAAATTCCAGTTGAGTGATTTCAAATCTTAAAAGATGATGCTGTGAAAATGCTCCACTCAACATGCCAACACATTTGGAAAACTCAGCAGTGGTCATAGGACTAAAAAAGGTCAGTTTTCATTCCAATCCCAAAGAAAGACAATGCTTAAGAATGCTAAGCCAGGCTTCAACAGTACGTAAACCATGAACTTCCAGATATTCAAGCTGGATACAAAAAAGGCAGAAGAACCAGAGATCAAATTGCCAACATCTGTTGGATCATAGAAAAAGCAAGAGAGTTCCAGAAAAACATCTACTTTTACTTTATTGACTATGCCAAAGTCTTTGACTGTGTAGATCACAACAAACTGTGGACAATTCTTAAAGAGATGGGAGTACCAGACCACCTGATCTGCCTCTTGAGAAATCTTTATGCAGGTCAGGAAGCAACAGTTAGAAGTGGACATGGAACAATAGACTGGTTCCAAATCTGGAAAGGAGTACATAAAGGCTGTATATTGTCACAATGCTTATTTAACTTATATGCAGAGTAGATCATGAGAAATGCTGGACTGGATGAAGCACAAGCTGGAATCAAGATTGCCGGGAGAAATATCAATAACTTCAAATATGCAGATGACACCACCCTTATGGCAGAAAGTGAAGAAGAACCAAAAATTATCTTAATGAAAGTGAAAGAGGAGAGTGAAAAGCTGGCTTAAAACTCAACACTGACAAACTAAGGTCATGGCATTTGGTCCCATCACTTTATGGCAACTAGATGGAGAAACAGTGGAAACAGTGACAGACTTTATTTTTGGGGGGCTCCAAAATAAGTGCAGATGGTGACTAGAGCCATGAAATTAAAAGACGCTTGCTTATTTGAAGACAAGTTATGACCAACCTAGACAGCATATTAAAAAGCAGAGACATTACTTTGCCAACAAAGGTCCATCTAGTCAAAGCTATGGTTTTTCCAGTAGTCATGTATGGATGTGAGTTGGCACCGAATAATTGATGCTTTTGAACTGTGGTGTTGGAGAAGACTCTCAAGAGTCCCTTGGACAGCAAGGAGATCCAACCAGTCCATCCTAAAGGAAATCAGTCCTGAATATTCATTGGAAGGACTGATGCTGAAGCTGAAACTCCAATACTGTGGCCACCTAATGTGAAGAACTGACTCTTTTAAAAAGACCCTGATGCTGGGAAAGATTGAGGGCAGGAGGACAAGGGTATGACAGAGGATGAGATGGGTGGATTTCATCATTGATTCAATGGACATGAGTTTGAGTAAGCTCTGGGAGTTGATGATGGACAGGGAGGCCTGGCATGCTGCAGTCCATGGGGTCGCAAAGAGTCGGACACAACTGAGTGACTGAACACCTCTCAGAATATGTAGTGCTCTAAGACATCAGAGACCTAATAAGTCAAATATGCTGCTTTGTAAACAAAATTCCATAAAATTTCCCTTGGATAATATGTAATTAAATCAGCTGTGGGTTAGTCTTCCCCAGGTGAATTCCACTCAAACATCTCAGAATTCAACTCTGTTCCATCCCAGCTGTTCTCCCATCCAAAAATGGTATTCTCATTCATTTTCCCCTGATCGAAAATCTAGTTCTTGTTTAGATTCGGCCACAGTGCACTCAAGATAACCTATTTACAATGTCATCTTAATGTAGAAGTCTCTGTGTCTCTCAGGCCAGGGAAAAGAATGCCAGCCTAGCAACTTCTTGGCATCACTTCCAGAGAGTATTATCCTATTTGTCAGGAAATACTTGCTGATGACGTGTGTAGAACACCTAGTTCGTGCACTGGGGTTTTACAAGAGTTCAGGAAACTTTCCATACTTGTTTGGGTAGGGATTGCTCTCTGATTTATCCAGGATCCAAAAGGAACTGCTAAGAACACTTCCATGCCAGACTTTTCTCTCAATTGTGCTTATGCTTAGTCGCTCAGTCTTTGTGACCCCATGGACTGTATAGCCTGCCAGGCTCCTCTGACCATGGGGATTCTTCAGGCCAGAAAACAGGAGTGGGTTGCCATACCCTCCTCCAGAGGATCTTCCTGACCCAGGGATGTAACTCAGGTCTCCCGCATTGCAGGTGGATTCTTTACCATCTGATCCACTAGGGAAACCCTCTATCAATTGTGAGACACAGCTTTTGAGAGTTAGGCCCCTGCCACCACCAACCATAACTGAAAATGAACCCCCACAGAAGTGACTGTGGTTTCCTAAAGCCTCAAGCCATCTTGGCTCAGGGCATTTACACTTACCTGCTCTCCCCTGGAACCCCACCTTCTCACCTGTTCTTTTACCTTGTTGGCTCCTAGAGGATGTCTCACCATCTCTTCATCTAATTGCTGCTCCTAGACCCTGCCGATCTCTGGGAGAGATGTGTCCTGCTTAGGCTAGGATCACCATCTCTAATACAGGGCTTTCTATTAATTCATGTTTGGCAAAGAAATGGATCAGTGAGAAAGATTTAAGATTCACTTTCTCTCATGTTCTTGAATAAGCCAAGCATATCCAGGTATGTATCATTTAATATAAACTACAGACTAGAAGAGATAAGTGAACCTAATTAGCTATCCTTTATACTTTTCATGTATTCTTGCATGCATGCATGCTAAGTGCTTCAGTTGTGTTTGACTCTTTGCAGCCTCACAGACTATAGAACACCAGGCTCCACTGTCCATGGAATTGTCCAGGCAAGAATATTGGAGTGGGTTGCCGTTTCCTTTTCCAGAGATCTTCCTGACCCGGGGATTGAACTCACCATCTTCTGTGGTTCTGCATTGCAAGCAGATTCTTTACCACTGAGCCACTGGGGAAGTCCCTTTGTCCTTAACTTTTCTGCTGGGTTCTTTCACATTTCCAAGCAAATCCTATTCTAATGCCTTGTTTCAGATCACAAGGAAAGTTGGGGGGTTTCCTCAGTGTGTTTACAAAATTGTAAAACTCTTATATGTGATAAACAGCTATAACTGTGTGATCATTGTCACTCATAAGCTTAGATTCTGGAGCTAATTAAACTTTATTAAACAATATGTGGAAAAAACAAAAAAGTTAAATGTCCATATCACACATATACAACAGAAACATGAAAATGCTAATAGACTGTTCCACCCTAGCCCTCCATTACATGGAACATTGACTGTTGTCTTCAGATGAAGACTGAAGAAACTGCTTTGGACTTCACTCAGGGCAGAAGAGGTTGCTGGACATGACACTGGAATTTTCACTGGCCATGGCAGTAGTATCATCCCGGGGGACAGTTCTGGCCTGGGCTCTCTCATCTCTCAAAGCTTCCTCATACCAAAATAAGAAGGAAGTGGGGTCAGTCCCACTGATCTTGGCAAAAAACTCCAGGACTTTCATCTTGCTGGTTTCAGCATATGCCCTTGGACCCCATAGTAATTCATAGCATGGAGGATCACTGTGAGGCACCTGCCGATACTGTAGATATTGTTCCTCCACCAAATCTTGGGTGATGAGTTTCCTGGGCTCCCCATAGATAAAATCCTCCTGCCCAGCATACACCCCCATCGTATTCAATGCTTTCCAAATTTTCTCCTCAGGGGCACAGTTGCCCTCCATGAAGATTATACCCAGAATAAGCACCAGGAAGCCGGTCTTGGGCATTCCCTCATCATTACTCAGCATTCCATCGTAGGTGAGGTTGAGTGTTTTGACAAACTCATAGGAGTGTCCCATGGGGTCCACTTCTTTCACTTCAATGCCAAAGACAACCTCCATGCACTCACAGACTTTGCTGAAGATCTCAGGGAAGTTGTCCTTGTGTTCTCTGATGACACTCCTCAGCATTTCTGCTTTTGTGGTGGGTTCCTTTGTTACATATTTGATACACAGAAACTGCACCAGTTCAGCCACCTTGTTGTTTAGCTCACCACTGAGCGAGGACTCAGGATCTGGTGGAGTCTGGGAGGTGCTGGGCTCCTCCTCCTCTTGGCTTCTGGAATTCTCATCAGATTGACTCAGTGGAGTGGCTGAGGTGGCAATGGGTGAGAAGTAGGCTCCATGAGAACTCTGGACAGCACTCAGTGCCCCAGTGGCAGGCATCTCCTCTTTGGTTCCAGGGATTAATGGGGTGAGGGAAGAGGAGATGGTGGACTTGGGGCAGGAGGTGGCCTCTTCCTTCTGAGCTGTGGAGGCCGGCACACATTCTAGGCCCTGTGCCTCTTTTGGAGCCTGAAGGTCTTCCTCAAGCTTGCAGCACTCACTCTTCTGACCCAGAGACATGATGGCTGGTAGCCAGCATGGAGGTAGCCAGCAGGACAGTGGGACACTGGGGGAGCAAGAGGGATGGTCAGTGGTCTCAGCTGAGAAAATCCCCACACCCAGGATGGCTCTGCCAAAGGAAGCTTACAGGTCTCCTCTTTAGGGGAGCTCCCAGGTGTCATGGGCTTCTGTTCTGGTCAGTCTAAGAATGAAAGAAGAAGCGAAATAGTTCCTCAGGGTGGAACCCAAGGATTCCAGGGCTGAGAGTAGGCCAGGTAGGGTCAGACACTGTGGATTCTCTGTTTTGGGGAGGGCAGGACCTTGGGAGACATTCAGGGTGTGCACCTCGTTTTGACTGCTGCAGCTGCCTGGGCCTTCTCCCATATGCTGACCTGAGAACCCAGGCCTCAGACCATGGCTGTCACCTCCCTGATCTTAGAACTTTGAGGAGGGAAACTGAGAGGATTCCTCAGGATGCAGACTACAGACACAGTTGTGGGCCCTGCAGTGTTGACACAAGCGGTGGGGCCAAGCTCTGTGATGTCCCTACTGTCATGGGGTAGATGGTTCCCTCAGTGCTCCTTCAGAGTCCCAGCACTTTCCCCTGCCAGCATCTAGGCCCTGTCACTCTGCTGACATCTCCCAGAGGAAGAAGAGAAGGGGCACCACATCGGACTCCATTTGCCCAGAGTCTCCCAAGGCTGCTAGCAGGGGCTGTGCAGGTTTCAGAGGCGGGGGCAGAGGGGTGCCCATATCTAGGCTAGGAGGGCCCATCACACAATTCATCTTTACACATGACCAAGCCCTCCTCACATCCTCCACAGCTGAGCAGACTTGGCATCCTCAGGTTGCAGCCTTGCTTCTCCATGAGAGACCCAAGCCCCATGATGGGAGCACAACCTACCACTACCGGCCGCCTCTGCCCAAGGCCTCTCAGGTACCACAGCAGGGTAGAGGCCATCTGTTCTGCGGTAGGGGGTACCCTCTGATCTGCCTTCTCATCTGGGCAGGTTCTCAGCCAGCCCTCACCTGACATCTCCTAGAGCCTACCCTACCCTACCCGACAACGGAGTGCCTAGAGTCCACACCCAGTGGCTCTTACCTAAGGTCTCCTGGGCTGGAGCAAGGAGCAGGGCAGGCTTCCATGGGCCACCCTTTCTCTGTGGTGAGAACCCCTCAGTTCTTCTCACTGTCATCACAGCTACCCCTGACAGGTTGGAATTGGGTCAGGGAGTGGCCCAGGGCTGAGCACAGCCCCTTGGTTTCGGTAGGGCCCTCAATGTCTGCATGGAAAACCTTTCTTTGCTGTCCCTCAGGATCCTCACGTCAAGGCGGGGCCACCCCTGAGACTCCACCCACTGCTGGCCCCAGGCCATCCCTGAGGAAGCCTCACCCCTTCAAACTCTGAAAGCTGAAGTAGGAAACATCACATCCGAAACCCTTCCTTGGGTGGACAGTAAGGACAGGGCTGGGCCCATCTTTCGGCAGTGGGCTCTCCCCTCCACCAGTCTCTTACAGACCTTGTTTTCATGCCTGGCGAAGGGGTCTGGGCCTTCTTGGCCTGCTGACCTGATGCCCCATCAGACCGATCATCTCGCTTCCCAAGATCCCCGACCCAGAATGGAGAGAGGGGTTATTCTGCCAGCTCTTGTCCAGGTCTCTGGGGCTGACACCACTAGTTGGGGTGAATTTCTGCGAGGATCCCCCTCTGGCTTTAAGGTGGGGGACATCTCAGTCCTTAAGGTCTTCCTATTTACTCCTGTCAGGGCCTGGGCCCCCTTTCTTCTGCTGGTCTGAGATGTCCCCTGCAGGCCAAGAGCACCATCTCCTTGAGGCCTTGACAGTGAAGTGTGGATGAGAGGGGTCATCTGTCAACCATACCTGGGGCCTCATGAGGCAGATGGAAAAGGCAGGTGTCTGCAGTTTCTTCAGGATCCTCCCTCTGACAACTGGCAGAGTCTGGGCCTTGTCCCTTTGCTGACCTGAGTATAATCACTGCAGTTGAAGCCTCCTCTTCAGATTCCCAAGGTTGAAGTCGGCAACTACATCCGAGGACCCTGCATAGGGCCTCCAAGAGCTGAAGGTGGGCTCAGACGAAGCAGAGGCCCATTCTCTTCTGTTTGGCAGGCAATTCGGTCATCCCATGGGATCAGTTTGACTCTTGAAATTGCCGGCGCCCCCTCTCCCTGAGGGCTGCCTCCCTTAATCACAGGTCACCTTGGAGTTTGCAAGAGTCAGAAAAGAGGAGGGCAGTGCCGATCCTGACAAACCTACTGGGAGTCTCCCAGGACTGACATCAGGGATGGAACAGGATACTGCAGGGCCCACACGGTTCTGGGGGGCGGGGGTTGGACTCCTCAGTCCTCACTCATAAATATGCTTCTCTTGGCTGATGCCTTCTTGATTAAATACTCTCTGGTATGTTCCTTCTTTTCTGCCACCTGTGAGCATTTGCCCAGCTGCAAACCTTCCAGAGAAAGGTTTAAGTTCCCAGGTTAGATGCTAGATGGGAGAGCAGCACTGGCCCATGACAGGTGGTGGATATTCAGAAAAGCAGCTTGTCTTCCTATGGGTCTCTTCACCAGCCAGACATACACTTTGGAAACATTTTGTTCTAACATTTTATCTCCCACACTGAAGTGGCAGAGCAGTGTGATTTGGGGAGATCCTGCTCTTTTGAAGTTCTCACACTGCATTATCCAGTATAGTGATTTCCATTTTTTAAGCCTCATTGATATTAAGGAATATATTTTATGAATATATTTTATTTTTATATTTTATGAAGCATCTTTTTATGAAGGATCTGTGTGTGTGTGTGTGTGTGTTTCACCCTTATAGTTGCTATTCCACTTTTATAACATTCTTTTATTTTATTTTTATTTTTTTTAGGGTTTTCAATGCAGTAACTTTATTTTTTTTTTAATTTTTATTTTAACTTTAGTTTACTTTACAATACTGTATTGGTTTTGCCAAACATTGACATGAATTCACCACGAGTGTACATGCGTTCCCAAACATGAATCTCCTCCCACCTCCCACCCCATACCATCTCTCTGGGTCCTCTCCATGCACCAGCCCCTCTAACATCCTGCATCTGCATCAGACATAGACTGGCGATTCGTTTCTTACATGATAGTATACATGTTTCAATGCCATTCTCCCATCTCATCCCACCCTCTCCCTCTCTCTCTCTCTCCCAAAAATATGTTTTCACTTATGAACATGGGAAGAGGGGAGGAGAGGGTGAGATGTATGGAGAGAATAATGTGGAAATTTATGTTACCATTTGTAAAATAGACATCCAATGGGAATTTGCTGTATGCCTCAGGAAACTCAAAGAGTGGCTCTGTACTAACCTAGAGGGGTGGGATGGGGTGGGAGATGGGAGGGAGGGCATATATGTATACCTATGGCTGATTCATGTTGAGGTTTGACAGAAAACAACAAAATTCTATAAAGCAATCATTCTTTAATTAAAACATAAGTAAATTAAAAAATATGTTTTCAAGTTCAGGCTTCACTCACTCAAGTGATTTCAGGTGGTAATTAACATAGGCTCTGGAGTCATACTGCATCAATCAACCTAATTTTTCCTGAAATTGCCCTGGGCCTGCTGGCCTCTGTGGGCTGAGGTTGTATGTTTAAAAATATTCCTCCTACCTCCCTTCATCTGAGGTCTATTTTTGGCTATGGACCTTCACAAACTTGTCTGCCACCTCCCACCCTCTCACCAAGTACCACTTCTTTTTTCTCCACCAAGGGTTTCTCATGCTTTTTTGTTTAGACTTAGTTGTTGATATTTTTGGTAGGCTGAAAAATGGCCCTCCCAAAGATCTCCTATGCCAATCCCTAGAGCCTTCTTTGGGAAAAGGGTTTTTGCAGATGTGATTAAGAATCTTTCCATGGGGGAATTAGCCTGGATTATCCAGGTGGGTCCTAAATAGAATCACATGTTTCCTTACAAGACAGAGGCAGCAAAACTGACAAGCTAAGAAGGCAATGTGAAGATGGAGCAGGGAACTATTTGGAAATGTTGACCTTGGAGATTTCAGTCATGTTCCCATAAGCCAAGGAATGCCAGCAGTTACAAGAAGCTAGTAAAGGTAAAGAATGGGCTTTCCTCTAGAGCAGGGGGGTCTCCAACCTCTGGGATCTAATGCCTGATGATCTGAGGTGAAGCTGATGTAATACTAGAAATACAGTACACAATCAATGTCATGTGCTTGAATCATCCTGAAACCATTCCTCCCTCTGTCCATGGAAAAATTTGTCTTCCACACGACTGGTTCCTGGTGCCAAAAGCTTGGGGATCACCAACCTACAGTCTCCAGAGGGTGTGCGGCCTTGCCAGTACCATCATTTCAGCCTAATGAAATTGATTTTGGGCATCTGGCTTTCAGAACTGTAAGAGAATAAATCTCTGTTGCTTAAGTCACCCAGTTCATGGTAGTTGCCATTTCCTTCTCCAGGGGATCTTCCCGACCCAGGGATTGAACCCGGGTCTCCCACATTGGAGGAAGATGCTTTAACCTCTGAGACACCAGGGAAGCCCACAGCAATCCTAGGAGACTAATACAACATTTTTTTATTTTCTTTCATTCTCCCTTCTGTGGTTTTCCAGGTTTGATTTTGGGAGTGAAGGACAGCAGCCCGAACTTGATTGGCATTTTAGCAACAATAGGTAAGTCACTAAATCTGTAAGGACTCAAGGAGAATTGACGTCTTTACCATACTTTGTTTCACATCAGTGAATATGGCGTATTTCAATTTTGGGGAGACTTAAAAAAATATCTTAATATATCAGGAAAGTTTTATGTTTGCCTTCTTAAAGATATCATATACAATTTTTTGTGTGATTTGTAATTCCTCTTAGATGGATTCTGGATTTTGTTGCTGTTACATGTGCTAATTTGTGAATGGGATTTTGTCTATTATATGTGGTAATTAATTATGGCCTTTGTGTGCCAAGGCTCTTGAATTAATTTTATTGACTGACCTCCCATACATGTTCTTTCTGAAGTCTTTTATTTATTTGGTTATTCTACACAGTGATTCCTTTCAATTTTCTAGGCAGATGATGATATTGTTACAAATACATCTCTTTCTGTTCAATATTTATATATCTTATTCATTTTGGTATCTGTATCTCTGGCTTTGTGTTCCAGTGCAATTTTGATCAGTAGATGTGAGAATATATGTCTTTTTCATGACTTGAATGAAAATACTACTAACATTTCACACCTGACTATGTTTGGTGTAGAATTTAGGAAAAGCAAGTTCTTTCTAAGTTTGCTAGAAATTTGTACCATTAACTCATGTTGAATTTCTCTCAGAGGCTTTTTCTATACCCATTGGCACAATCATATTTTTTTTTTTCTCTTC
>SJYQ01019105.1:0-10226 GCA_006410935.1 Redunca redunca
TAGCCAGATATTGATAACATGGCCAATCTCTAGTTGCAAGGGACATTGAGAAATGTAGTCTTCAGTGGAGCACCTATGTGCCTAGCTAAATGTAAAACGGTTCCTTTACTGAAGAACAAGTATTGATAAACACATACTAGCCTCTGTCAGCCTTTCTTGCCCTTACTCACCCAAACAGTAATTATTTACTGCATGTCAGCCATGTATTTGGCACTGTTTTTATGGAGTTGCTTACAACCCCCTGATGTGTATGGGCATATATACTCAGCTAAAAAGTCACACACACTGTCCTCTGTTTCTTAATAAGTAGATGAAATGCTATGAATCTTCAGAGAAGGAAAGACTCATTCTGACCAGAGAGATTCATCAGTGTGTTCAGCGTACTAACTAAGCTCTGTGGTTGGCCACCTCTAAGATTGCCCCATACCTGCTGGTATTCGCATCCTTGTTCAGTCCCCTCCGCCTGAGTGTGGGCTGGGCCTAGTGACACAGCTCTAACAAAGAGAGCACAGCAAAAGTGATGGAATGTTTTTTCTGAGTTTAGGTTACAGAAAACAGTGAGTCCCATCTTGCTCACATGCTTTAATTCAGGCTCTTTCTCTGCCTCTCTTGAGCTGTTACTCTGGGGGAGTCCAGCTGCCATGCTTGAGTAACGGTGGAGAGACTCATGTGGCAAGGGAATAATATCATCAGGCATGCCAAGAGGCACCTAAAGCCTGCTGAACAGCCATGTGACTGAGCTTGGAAGTCAACTTTCTGAGGCCTGCCAACAGCTTCATGAGCGAGCTTGGAATCACAGCCTCCTGCTGTAACCCTTGTGAGGACCACAGCCTGACTGATACCTTGACCACAGGTCCAGGAGAGACCCTGGGCCACCATCACCCAACTAAGCTGCACCTGCATCCGAATTCCTAACCCACAGAAACTGAGATCATTAATATTGTTGCTTTAAGCTGCTTAGTTTCAAGGCAATTTGTTAGGCAACAATAAAGAACTGTTCTACTATTTTTCAAGTAGTATGCTAGGCCGTTAGAACGTGAAAACTAAGTGACGCCTAGTCACTGTCTTTGGGGAGCGGGGAGACAGGTATGTGTACAGATGTGGTCCATACAGTGCAAGGTGAAGTAGAATGGTGGAGATGTGCTGAGTATGAGAGAGGAGTGCACAGGAAGGGCTCCTTCTCCAGAGGAGTAAAGTCCTGCTGGAGAAGTCCATGCTTGCAAGGACAACTGGGGGAGAGATCATTCCGTGGAGAGGGGACGTGCGTAATGCCTGGAGGTGAACTAGAGTGCTGTCTGCATGGGAATCAAGAACTATAGTTTGTGGGAACAGCAGGAGGTGGAGAAAGATGCTGCTGGAGAACTGATGAGAGATGAGTCTAGTCTTGTGCCAGCAATTTATTTTTGAATAATCCAGTTATGAAATCCTGCTTTGAGTGAAAGGAAGTAAAAACAAAAGCATTAATAAAGGAACTAGCATGCTCTTCTCAACAGTCCAATACCTGAATTTTAAGAAGCCAAATTCAATTATCTATAGAACACAGACAAGTGTAATTTGCTTCATTGTTTTTGCTCATAAAATTGAGCAGAGAACTGTTGACATGTTTCTGTGGAATAATAGTGGTTCTTACTGAGAAACCAGCTCAGGTGACATTTAATGCTTTTGCAAGTGGGAAATGGGCTCTTTCAGCTTTAGGATTTTATGAATTTATATTTTGAAAGTCTGAGGAGTGGTCTGGGTAGATGGTTTTCTTTCTTTTCTCTCCCTTTCTCTTTTGTTCTTCCCTTCCCTTCCTCTCTCATTCCTTTTTTCTTCCCTTCCTTTCTCCTTCTTACACTCCATCTCTTTGATTTTCAGTATGTTGAAGGTTCTAAGCACCAGCCTTGCAAGGGATGAAGAGGGAACAAAAGCATACCTCTCTCCCCTGCCTGGAGGGTTAGTGCTAAAGTCCGTGGAAGATTCTTTGGATCACTATGGCTCATGAGTGAGTCTAATGATTAAGCAGGTAACAAAATTATTTGAACCAAGATGGCTACAAAACCGAGCTTGTAGATAGTGGTTGATACAGAATCAGAAGAAATAAGACCATTTAAATTAACTTTTAAACAATTACAGTCCAATAATAATTAATAAAAAGGTAAATAAATTAACTTTTAAAATTAAAATGTTTAATAATACCATTTCAAAATGTCTTTCTGTGTCTGGAGTCCATCACTTCCAACATGAAATAAAATGGTCAGGTGCCCTTATATCTGGATTGCACAACTCACACTCCGGGGAGTAGGAGTTTGGATTTTTAGTAGCCTCCTTAGAACAAAACATCACCTGCTCTGTTAGATTTTGCTAGAGGTTGCATAATCCCCTTCCAGATCTAATCAGGCTCTCTTCTCATGTCATCAACTTATTCCCTCCACTGAGCTCCATGTAAGAGTGGCTTATACCACTACTACTACCTGTGGAAATGACAGTAAAATTACCCACTGAAAAGGCAAAAGCATCAGAATGGACACAGCAATGGACAGCATCCTGGAGTCTGTCTTGTATGCCAGGCACCACCCTTTTTGTACGGGGGTCTGGGGTACCAAGACTTCCCATGTGGTTCACTGGTAAAGAATCTGCCTGCAGTGTAGGAGTCGCTGGAGACTTGGGTGTGATCCCTGGGTCAGGGAAGATCCTTGGGAGGAGGAAATGGCAACCCACTCCAATACTCTTGCCTGGAGAATCCCATGGACAGAGGAGCCTGCAGGCTACAGTCCATGGGGTTGCAAAGAGTCAGACATGACTAAGCAACTGGGTACCCCTGCACTCTGGGGATTCTAGAGGAGGAATGAGGTGGCAAGAGGTTNTTTTTTTTATTTTCATGAAGTATCAAGAAATATAAAGATGGAGGAAGTTAGATCTATGGCTTTAGTTACTAAAAAGGAAACAAAATATTTTTTCCTTTTATAGATCTGATCATGCTATTACTCTGCTTAAAAACTTCAATGACTTTATAACTTTCAAATTTTGATAGCCCTTACAGATCTTTTATGACTTGTTTAAAACAACATTTCTAGCCACATCGGCCCACATTTCCTCCCACTTAAAGCTGTTTTTGAGCTTTGCCAGTCTTCTGTTATATTAAATACTTCATGTGCTTTCTTGCCCACATGCTTTTGTTCATGCTATTCCTTCTGCTTATAACACCTTTCCTTGCCTTATTTATTAAGGAAATGCCAACTCATATTTTAAGACTCACCCTAAAGCAGAATTAGCTGTTCTTTCATATGTCTTCCCATAGGATTTGCTTTGCGGGTACCTCTTATTGTATTTAGTCCTTGTATCATTAATTCATTCATTCAACAAAATTCATTGTTTTTGTATTTTGTATCAGATACTCTTCTAAGCACTGAGGATCCAGGTATAAAAGTCCCTAACTAGTGGGGGACTCAGATGAGTAAATTAATTGTTGCAAGACAGAACTGTAAGTTCTTTGGCAAATGTAAGTACAAGATGCTTTGGGAGATCAGAGAAGGTCAAATACCTGAGTCTGATTGGTGGAAGGGAATCTGGAAGGCTTCCTGGAGAAGTTGGCACATGAAGAGCTAAAGGACAAGCTGTTTTTGTATCCATCTCCTCATGTTTCACAGAGCACTCTTTGAAGAAAGAGATCAATCACAGATCATATCAAATTAGGTCATTTATTCCATATATTTTTGAATTGGACAGATGGAGAGAAGGGGATCAGGGAGATGTTAGAGGAAACCAAATATGACCCGCAGGTTTCTGGTATAAGTGAACAGATGGGTGGAGTATCCGCGCTGCCGTGTGCAGTTGCACAGGTTGTGGACTCACAGCGAGCAAGGTAATGCCGAAGGAGGAGCAAATTTTTTGAAGAAGAGTCTTGTTCTTCATACCAAAATAACTATGAATAACACTTAATACATGATGTTGGAGTGGACTGGAATGAGAGAATTGTTTTGTTGTTTTGATTTCTTAAAGGCAGGTCTTCTGTTCTCTTGGGTGGACTGGGAAGTTTACTTTCCTGCTCTGTTCTCTTGGCTCCTTATTTTCAAATGTCTGGAGTCTCAACTGTGAATCAGTCAGATCTTTCCCATACCTCCCCTGTCCTTAGATCCTTTTGACACCTCTACCAGAGGGAATCTTAGGACTTTTGGCTTGAACGAAGCTTGAAAATTAGTTGCAAAACTGAATAACTTATTCAGTTACGAGTATTAGTTAATAACCAATAAACTATTAGGAATAATATATCAGGTTGGCCAAAAAGTTTGTTCAGGTTTCCGTAACATGGGAAAACTCGAACGAACATTTTGGCTTTCCTAATATTAATAATGTCTCTCCTGATTATTAACCAAAAGTTGGCTTTAGTTATTAGAATTGATTTAAGCCACAATTTGATTTTACAATAGTTGTGCTAAACTAAAGCTTTATTTTCTTTACTTTTATATCATTTTCCCTTTTATATTGTGGAAAAAGTCTAAGCAGGACATTGGATCACCAAAAATTCTTTACCAAAACAAGCATTCCTTAAAATTTTTTTAGTGCATCCTTAATACATTCTAAGGAATTTCTTTCTTCTGAGAATTTTGACTCTAAAACATCCCTTGGGCTACCATTTGACTTCTTGTTACGTTTAGACAGAAATGTAAATCTTTTAATAAACAAACTACTTTAAAGTGAATCCAGGCCTTCCAAAAAAATCCAATCTTCATTATTCTTGACTGCTATTCTTTGACTTTTCCATCTTTCTTTAGATCTACTCGGTCCCAACATATGTATCCCATAAAAGTAGACAATACACTCTACAAAAGACAGCTGGGACAGGGCAGTTAGCTCTTATCCCTTGGCACTGCCTACTTTTCCTACTCAACTCTAAACTGACAACTTATTTTTCTTTTTGTTATGAATTCTATCCCTTTCTTTGGTATTTTGTTCTCCAAATGTATTTTCCTTTTAAGCTACTTGATTGTAGATTATATTATCTTCTTGTCCTCACAGTTTAGATGATATCTTATTAATAGATTAATAACTTTAGATTCCAAGCAGCTATCTTTTGTAGTTAAGTGGGAGATAGACATGAGTTTAGCTTTGCGTTATCTATATGTACATGCGTAATATGCAAGGTAGTGATTATAACTAGCCTTTTAAAGAAGAAATGGTTGTAGAAACACTACTTCCACAATATCATTTTTAATTACTTTGCATTTTTTTCTATTCATGAAAGCAGATTATCTAAGGCAATGATCTTCAAATTTCTGCCTGTATGCACCTCCAAAAATTTTGAACGTTGTATACCTATATCCACTTATAAAGTAAACTACTAGAAAGTTTCATGATAAGTTTAAATAGTTGTGAAGGATATGATTTCTGATATAAATATTGCCATCTAAAAATAAAGCTCCTACATTACTCTCTTAAATGTTTCCCAAGGAATTCTAAATACCACAGCTACTTGACACCGACTATGACAACTTGATATTCACCACCATCTAGTTTAAAAGTATGTAAATGGGGTTTTGTTGATATACACGGTCACCATTTTTCTCCTTTCCACTTTCCCACAGAATTTTACTATAAAATGATGCTTTTGTGCTTAAAGACCTTTACTGGTCACTTCCCCCATACTTCTGTACACACACACATACACACACACAAACACACAAATATAAGTTGAGAGCTGCAAAGTGTTATAAAATTTTTTCCTCTGTACTTAGTTATCATTAGCACATAATTAGACAACAGGCATATATTACAAATTCATTACGATACATAATTATTAAACATAAAAGTAAATTTTTATTGGAGTTGCATTCATTCATAAGCTGAGTAGCTCTTTTTCTCAATTTTTTTTGTTGTTGTTTGTTTCCAGAGAAAAATACTTTACTGACTCATTCAAATTCGCAGTTTTTTTTGTATCCATGGGTGAGTTATTTATTGCTAGAATGAAGCAGGGTGCAGCATCCATTCTATTCCTATTTATTATTTTTACAGATTTTATTTCATAATTTATTGAGAAATTGTGTTCAAGTAAATAAATAGGTGAGGATAGATCTAAAATCATTGCCACTCACATCTGCTCTATTTCAGAGATATAAGACAAAGATCACATAGTCATTCATTATTAAAAATGACTTTTATGACTTATCAGCTGACAATTCAATTAGGGTACTCTTCAACTCTGTTGAAAGCAAAGAATTGGGAACCACATGGTTTGCAAAAGGATGGCCCAGCCATTAGAATCCAATTAAACAGCCATATTCAGAATCATCCCTTTGCAGCACAGAGCTTTCTACAACTTTAATGCAAGGCATCAGGGCAATTTCTGATCGGGTGGGAGATGCACCTTTCTTTTGTGAGGTGGGAAGATGGACATGATGACAAGACAGGAGGGACAGAGGAACCATAATGAGAAGTCCTCAGACATATTAACTTTTGGAAAGAGTACTTATGGTAGACGAGGATCAGAAATTGCATCTTTAAAAAAAAATTTTTTTTTACATGTATTCTTTTGAAAGCCCTCAGATAGTACATTGACTTGAAATCACCATTAAAAGGTCTCTGCCAGGTACCACTATTTGTTCACTTGACAATACAACATTTTCTTTTCTCAGAATACCTACTAATACCTGGAAGTACCAAAGTTCCTTGGAATAATCCCTGGGAAATGATACCCTAAAGTTTTAGTTAATTAATCTTATGTCCCCAATTAGATAATAAAATCTAAATCTGTGAGCTGTAAGTTGTTATAGATGCAGGAGAACAGAGATGATGATAAATTGATTCAGTCAGTTCAGTTCAGTTGCTCATTTGTGTCCGACTCTTTGTGACCCCATGAACCACAGCACGCCAGGCCTCCCTGTCCATCACCAGCTCCCAAAGTCCACCCAAACCCATGTCCATTCAGTCAGTGATGCCATCCAACCATCTCATCCTCCGTCATCCCCTTCTCCTCCTGCCCTCAATCTTTCCCAGCATCAGGGTCTTTTCTAATGAATCAGCTCTTCGCATCAGGTGGCCAAGTATTGGAGTTTCAGCTTCAATATCAGTCCTATCAATCAACACCCAGGACTGATCTCCTTTAGGATGGACTGGTTGGATATCCCTGCAGTCCAAGGGACTCTCAAGAGTCTTCTCCAACACCACAGTTCAAAAGCATCAATTCTTTGGCACTCAGTTTTCTTTATAGTCCAACTCTCAGATCCTTTGTTGGCAAAGTAATGTCTCTGCTTTTTAATATGCTGTCTAGGTTGGTCATAACTTTCCTTCTAAGGAGCAAGTATCTTTTAATTTCATGGCTGCAATCACCATCTGCAGTGATTTTGGAACCCAGAAAAATAGTCAGCCACTGTTTCCCCATCTATTTGCCATGAAGTGATGGGACTGGATGCCATGAAGTGATGGGACCGGATGCCATGATCTTCGTTTTCTGAATGTTGAACTTTAAGCCAACTTTTTCACTCTTCTCTTTCACTTTCATCAAGAGGCTCTTTAGTTCTTCTTCACTTTCTGCCGTAAGGGTGGTATCATCTGTATATCTGAGGTTATTGATATTTCTCCCAGCAATCTTGATTCAAGCTTGTGCTTCCTCCAGCCCAGATTAATTGATTATTGATTTTAATTGTGTTTGCTTCACATAGCAGAAACCCCACCAAACACTGGCAAATACCAGTAAGGAGGTATTTGTCTCACACAAATAAATTTCTGGGCAGGTAGCCATGGACTAAAATAGAAGTTCAATGATATCATCAAGTACCGAGTGCTTTCTGTCTTGCCACCCCGTTATCCTTTGTTTATGATCGTTGTCTTGTTACCTCATGACTATAAGATGGCTGCACTACTGTTACCCTCATAGTTGAGTTCCAGGCAAGAAGGTGGGGGAGGGAGAGAATGGTAAGGACTTGCTGTTAGGAAGTCCTGCCTTCTTATCTGGAAAAGTCAAGAACTTCTACCGATAGCCCATTGGCCGTAGCTGGGTTTTATGGCCGCCTAATTACAGAAGCGCTGGGAGTTTGAGCATCATTCCCTTCTCTGTTCTCTCTAGTAGAGGACGGCAAATGTTTGAGAAAAGTTTTTGAGTGAACCAACATGCTGGATCTGTCACATCCTTCTATTCTGAACCAGATACTTTACATACAATAATGTGCTATAACAGTTTAATGACATAGGTTTTATTCTCATTTTTCAGATAGGGAAACTGAGGCTTAAGGCTATAGTAACATTCCCAGGTACCATAACTAATTGGTGACAAATTAATTGGTGACCATAGTCTGTGCTTTTCACCTCCAACTACTATACAGGCTGCAGCTGTTTTGCTTGGCTTGCTGAATCATTCTATCCACCTCATAGCGCTAGACCTGAATGGTTCTGCTGGTGTGGAAACTCCCAAAGCCTGTACCAAGTGCAAAGTGGGGGTGGGGTGAGAGGCTAGGTCAGAAAGACTGAGCATCCCCACGCCCCTGCCCCAATTTTCTTGATCTCAGTAAAAATGGATCAGAGAGGGAAGAGCAGGAGATAGGAAGCAGCCACTCTAAGCCTGGAGGCAGGACACCAGCGAGAGTTCCTTTGCTGACTCTGATCCTGTTTTTAAGGCCCTCTTGACTCTGCAGGGCTCAGGCTCTTCACCTTGCTCTTTGATGTGTATCTGTGGTATGTGACAAGTGGCCAGACTGCAGGGCTGGGATCTAGTGGGAAATGGGCGTGACTGTCCAGCCACAGTTCCAATGCCCTGAAGGCAAATGTCTCCACAGGCTCTCTGGGCAGGGGAGGGCATGGCTAAGACTCCAGTTAGTTCTCAGCTTCTCAGCCCCTCAGCCCCAGCGCTGGACTCTCTACCTGTCCCCTCCCTCCACCTTCGCTCTCCTAGCTACTGGTCCCCCCACTCATCCCCGCCCCAGGAATCACTTTCATCTCAGGATTTCTGGGCTGTCGTGACCGTCACAATCAGAGCCCATGAAGCATAACGTTCCAGAAACTCCACCCCACAACACAAACTTTCCAAAATGTCTAGAATTGAACTGCTTCTCACCAGTGCTACCTATCCTTTTGGTCCCAGACTCCATCGTTTCCTGCTTGGTTCCCTGAATCTGCCTTCTGGTTTCCCTGAAGCTTCACTGCCCTACAGTCTATCCTTCACGTAGTAACCAGAGGAGTTCCATTCAAGCTTCATACTCTACTCCAATCTTCCAGTGGCTTTCTTCCCCCTCAAAGTTTTGACAGATGGCCCCTAAGGCCCTACACAATGTGCAGGCTGCTCCTCTCCCCTCACTACTTCTCTGACTTCACTTCATAGTACTAGTCTCTCCTCCTCAAGACACTTTCCCACCCCACGGCCATTGTACAGACTGTTACCTCTGCTGAGACCATGCTTCTTAGGTGGTCAAATGGCTCCTTCACCTCCTTTAAGGCTTTGCTCAGTTGCCACCTTCTCAGTGAAACCTACTGTGAATATCTTGTTTAAAAATGTTTCCCTCGACGCCATCATTGCCTGTCCACCTTACCCGGCTCTCCTTTCTCACATCACACATGCCACCTACTTGTATAGTATATAACTTGTTTATTATGCTTATAGACTGTCTCCCTATTAGGAGCAGAAACAGTATTGCTCGCCAGATATTCCATTTGCTCCCCCAGATTTCTTGCCTCTGTGTCATTAGGTGAGGTCATGTGATGAGAGTCCCTGCGGCCAAGTGGGGTGGGGATTTCCTGCAGTGCTGTCCAGCCCAGGGTAAGTTCTCACCTTTCCTCTTCTACTGCCATAGCTACCAAGGGACCTCAGACTGAGACAGTGAAGCCTCTGCGCCCCTGAGTCACTGCCTGAAGGACAGTTGCCCTAGAGAATCACAGTGGACTTTGTGTGAAAGAGAAATAAATGAAGCATTGTTTAGTTAAGCCACTGATGCTTTGCACACTCTCCTGGCTAGTACATCTTGTTAAAATATAAAGTCCATAAGAGCAAGATTTTGGTCTGTTTTTTTCTCTGATGTATTCTTGGTACCTGGCTAAATCCTGGCTGATTATAGCCCCATAGCAAATTTGTTGAATGAACGAAAGTATCTCTGGACTCCAGATCAGCACTGCTGACCCAGCTTGGTTTCTGACTTCCTCTGGAGCATAGTTACTTCCCAGGCTCTAAGCGTGAGAGCTCCTGACAAGGAGGAATTGGATCATAGTCATCCTTGCATCATCCTCAGTTACTTGCATGAGGTTCCATAAATATTATACCAACT
>SJYQ01019105.1:10250-63070 GCA_006410935.1 Redunca redunca
CTGCTTCCCCTGGGTGTCAGGGAGAAAGGGACCAATTGTGTTCCGTGCCAGCCAGTTAGAGACTCTACACATCTTGCAATTTTTTCTTTGGTCCAGTCTGGTAACAGTGAGAATAATTCTGTCCAAAAATGCAATCAAATTTTTTGGCATGAACTGTGCTCTTCAAATCCATGGAATTTACTCTCATATCACTGCCAAGTTGGACAGATTCTTGTCAGAGCCAGATCAAGTTTGAGTCAAGTCCAAAGCCAGTTATCTCTTGGATGGTGGCCCATCTCTTCCCTTTTCACCCATTGTGACCTCCATCCATCTTTCTGAGGGTCTGGGGCTGATAATGGCACACTGCCCTCACCACCCTCTGAATGGTGACTTTGCCATAATTGGAGTTTTCTTTTCTTTTTTTGGTTATTATTTTCCAGTTCAAAGTGAAAATGTGATGGAGTAAACATGTTCTGGATATTTTCTCCTTTCACTTACCGCTGGAATTTATACCCCACCCCTCATTTTGGATTAATTTCTTTTCATAGCTGTTCATATTAGCACGATTTTCAGTAACCTAATATTTCCTACATAACTGAAGCAGTCAGAACAACAGATCCCATTGTGGGTGTGATATGGCATGGCGAGAGTAGTCAGCATGCCTCCACACCAAAGAAACGGTGAAGCCAGGCAGAAGGCTTGTCCTTCTTTATCCCCAAAGTTAGGGGTTCCTGGAAGGGAGGCTCTGGGTACATTTTCCTCAGTGAGAGAGCTGAGGACTGAGAATCTAGGAGAATGCTTGACCTTCATCTGGTCCTTGACATCTTATTCCTTTAGCATCTAACTGCGTGCATGTGTGCTAAGTTGCTTCAGTTGTGTCCAACTCTCTGCAGCCTTATGGACTGTAGCCCACCAGCCTCCTCTGTCCATGGGATTCTCCAGGCAAGAATACTGGAGTGGGTTTCCATGCCCTCTTCCAGTTAGCATCTAATTAGATGTTATCAATTACTTGATTGTTGATAGGGTAGGGGAGATTGAGAATGGAGACTTTCCCTCATGATTCCCATGTCTAAATGAGTGCTAAGAACTTAAAAGCACGTTATCCATTGATTCCATAAGTAATTGTTGGGTGTTTACTGTGTTTGTGCCAGGCCCTGTACTAGACCCTGGAGACACAGTGAGAAACAGACATAATCCTTGCTCCACAGGGCAGTCCCAGTCTAGCACATTAGTTGTATACCAAGTGGATACGATCTAGCCCACTTGGCTCCCTTATTCCCAGCATTATTATGGGTGTAATAAATAATTATCCAAGAAATTACTTGTTAGTTCTGGTCTTTCCTTTTAGAGAAAACATCACATAATGATTTTACTACAACAGAAATCTCTAACAGGATACCTAGCCCTTAGTAAATGCTCTAGAAACATTTGTAAAGTAAAGAATATAGGGAGGCGAGGAGAAGGTAGGATGAAAAAGAGAGAATAAGAGGAAAGAGGAAAAAGGTGGATTAGTGTCCTGGAAGGTGGGTGAAGTGACACTGTGAAGAAACGCAGGGCATGTGGAAGGAAACTCGTGTTGAGAAAGAAAGGAAGTGGTTGAAAGTGAGAGGATGTCAAGGCAGCGAGAGCCAAGCTGTACAGGAAGGGGGAAGTTTCATTTGGGAAAATTCTGTGGCAGAATGTCTGGAAGCTGCTGTGCTGGAGGCCCTGGGCTGAGAGGCACTCTGAGTGCAGGGAGCCAGGCCTCTACCTTGGACCAGGCATGACTGTGAACCCAGACCTGTGGCTGAAGCAGTGCCAAGTGGGGCTGAGGACTCAGGACTCTGGACTCAGGCTGACCTGATTCATTTCCAGTCTTTGCTGCCAAGAATCCAGAGTTAAGTTCCACTAAAGGGCTGTTTGGGTGAGGGGGTTGTGCCAGGGGAGCTGTGGCCAGCACCTTCCGTCGGAGACAGCCCTGATACCCTTCATAAAGATGCATTTAATCTTGGCCAAGTGCACCATATGAACCGTGATTCTGGTTTACTGTTTCTCATCCCAAGCAATAATAGCACTGTAATTATATTTTTTTCTCACTGTTTTATAACATAGATGCCTTCTATTTCAACTTGAACTTTGGTCTTACTGATAAAAGCCATGTTTTCCAAACAAACACTGGGATAAATGGCCTGACAATCACAAGTGACATATAGGGAAAAAAAAATAGACAGAATTTATGGCATGTATAATATGTGCCAGGCCTTGTGCTAAGAGCTCTATTACATTATTTCATTTGATCTTTGCAACAACCCTCCGAAGCAGGTACTATTGTTTTCCCTGGTCAGTGGGGAAGGAAACAGATCCAGCTAGCTGAGGTCGCCTCTCTCCAGTCTCTCAAACACAAGTGGTGGAAACAGGCCTCACATGCAGGGCTGACTCTAGATCAGGCCTGGACACCCCAGCCCAAGGCAGGCCAAGGCAAGGCAGGCACTCCCGAATGGCTGTGAGCTACAATTTTAGGTAAAAAGTAGACAGATTTTTACCTTGATAACCTTTTTTTTTTCTTTTGGTTGTACTGGATCTTCATTGCAGCACGCAGGCTTCTCTTGTGGCTTGCTGGCTCCAGAGCACACAGGCTCAGTAGTCGCAGTGTGCAGGCTAAGCTGCCCTGTGGCATGTAGAATCTTAGTTACTTGACCAGAGATTGAACCTGCATCTCCTGCATTGGAATAAGGATTCTTAACCACTGGACCACCAGTTGTTGTTCAGAGCTGCATCTGACTCTGCGATCCCATGGACTGCAGCATAGCAGGCTTCCCTGTCCTTCACTATCTCCCAGAGTTTGCCCAAACTCGTGTCCAGTGAGTCAGTGATGCCATCCAACCATCTCATCCTCTGTTGCTCCCTTCTCCTCCTGCCCTCAGTCTTTCCCTGGACCACCAGGGAAGTCCCTAAATCTGTTTTTAAGGCTTTCTCTTTTATTTTTGACAAGTGACCTTCATTTTTCATTTACCGTTATACAGTTTTATTTCTTTAAGTTTAAAAGTGAATTTAAAAAAGAAAAACCTTCTGTGAGTAATGGTGGATATATGGAGAAGGAAGGAAGAGTGAAGAGAGACCCGGGGGACAGTCTGTGAAATCTACAGGCTGCCCTCAAGGCTCTGTTTTGATCTTTGTCATTGGACTCTGTGACTGTTGGCCGACACTCACAGGCCATGGTGCTGGGGCTTGTGGCATCCCATGGGACTTTCCTAATCTGTCTTGCCCCCATGGGTCTGTCTTGTCTCTGGGTTCTGGCCACACCCCTTCTTGACAGGGTAAACACCAGGAATTAGGTAAAAGATGGTTTGGCAAAAGTAAGAAAAGGAATTGTCTTCAATTCCTTTGCTCAGGACAAGGGCATGCTGAGAAGGGACACCAAAGAGGAAGATCTCCACCACCCTCAGCATAGGACCTGGGACCATCTGGAGAGGCCGTTGAGTCAGTGCACACGCATGAGACGGGTCTGGGAGGGAAAGTATTGGTGGTTTACCAGAGGGCTGCAATGTCAGAGATTTCCTGCTATGTCACAACAAAGGGGACTTGCTCCAGGCTTTGTGGACCTAGGACCCTGGCCGTTTTTTACCCTTTCCTTGGGCACAGGCCTCATCCTTAATAGGCATTCTATAAATTTAATGTGGACTCATTCCCTGCACATTTCACTTGGAAACCCTTTTGTAAGGAAGAGGACATTCCATATAGAAGGCCACAATTAAGGTTGATTGGGTGCCCAGCACTATTCCTCCATGACCAAAACCTGGATTATCAGAAGTCTATGTCTCAATGACTGCTAGAAGTTTCTTTTGCATGATCCAGTTCACCATGGCCATTCCCGGTTGAACTGAAAATCAGGTCTTGGACCTGTAAGGCTCTAATCAGTTCTTGAAAGGAAAAGTATAAACCCATATCTTGACTTGTCCCTGCCCCTATCCTACCTTCACTCTCAAATTGCTGCCTAGGTCAAAACACTGCTTTTGTGTGGTCCACTCAAAAGTAATCACCCTCTCACATGAAATATTCTTAAGCTGTGATGTTTAGCAACAGGCCAATAATGTCAAGTCACTTGGTTTACTAATTTGAAAGCAGTGTGCCCCTGACGTTTATTTTTTCAAGGTAAAGAAGGTAAGGATCTGAGCAAATATTTTTGAGTGGATAATTCCTGCTGCTATATTATTAATGGTACTACACATAAAGATGAAGGCTTTATACTTTGAGGTTGAATTTCTGTTCCGCTAAGGTGCTGTGGCAATTTGGGACATTTACTTCAACTTTCTGAGTCCCTATTTCTTCATAATGCTGAAGTTTCTTGTGTTTCAGGGAGCAGAGATTGCTCCATCTGCACTCTAGTAATGAGCCTCTGATGATGCCTGACAGGCAAGGCAGGTATCTCATGCAAAACTGAGAGGAAGAACCACCCTATGACTGGGTTTCAGAGACAGTAACTGCATGCCAGTGCAGGAATGTAGGGATCTTTTCTTTAGTGCCCATCATTCATTTGGTTAAGCTGTTGCCCAAGAGTTGGCTTCTTCTTTAAAAAAAATTTTTTTTAATTATTTTTTGTTTGCACTACGCAGCATGTGGAACTTCCCTGACCAAATATCAAACCTGTACCCCCTGCAGTGGGAGCACGGAATCTTAACCACTGGGCCCCCAAGGGAGTTCAAGATTGGCATCTTCCTGAATCTGCTTCTCTTCCCTCTGTGAACCAGTTTTTCCAGCTTGTACTTCTTTGTACCTATGCCTTACTTATGCCCTCAACTTACTCAGACCCATGATGACCTCACAGGCCTTTCAGTTTTCAACTTCAGTTTTGCAGTTAACTGAGTTGTTTTATACATCCCAACTTGAAGTGTCTCAAAGCAAGAATCTATTTGTACAAGGCTTTTTGTGTTATAATATCCTAAAAACTGATGGCTGGCCAATGGATTTGTTGCTGTTGGGCCCAAGGCTCAGCCCTGATCTAATCAGGAGTGTGTGTGTGTGTGTGTGTGTGTGTGTGTGTGTTTGAGGATAATCACATCAGGTAGATCAGAGCCACTGCAGACACCCTCATTCAAAGAAGGTGGTAGGTAGGGAGTTTCCCTTAT
The DNA here is from genome assembly GCA_006410935.1 of Redunca redunca. Classification (NCBI taxonomy): domain Eukaryota; kingdom Metazoa; phylum Chordata; class Mammalia; order Artiodactyla; family Bovidae; genus Redunca; species Redunca redunca. The sequence goes on from SJYQ01019105.1 coordinate 15,335, forward strand.
GAAGGATGACTGGCATGGTGATTAGCAAATGTGGTTAAAAAAAAAAAGCTCATAAGGTTGTTGTGATGATCAAATGAGATGAAACTTGTAGAGGACCTAGCACAGAACTAGGGTATAGACCAAATGCTCAAAAATTGTAGCTATTATTACATGATTATTATTGTTATGATTATAATTATAATCTACTAGTAGTACAGACTTAGTTCCAAAAGTATAGGGTAATTTATAGACCTCTAATAGAAAATGTACCTGGGGATTATTTTTCTTAAATACTTTTAGGTCAACGTTGCTAAAGGGCAAGAAGAGAAGTGGGACCTCTATATGTACAACATCAAGAATAAAAAACTCCCTGGAGTAAACATTACAAAATATCTTTTAAAACCACAAATATGGTCCCAAAAGCCTATCTAAAGTCTTTTACTGACTTCTCATTTTTTTAAAGATAAATATTGGTCTGCACCCCCTGACACATGCATGCGTGCGCACACGCGTGCTCTCACACACACACACACACAGACACACACACACACACACATTTCCCAGCTTCACCCAGTACCATGAGCATATTGGTGGGTACTGCAGCCAACCCTGGCCTGCTCCCAGGGCCCCACCACATACACTTGATCACATTCCACAAAGAACCTTATGATGTGATCTTCTCCCTCTCCCTCCCCAGCCCCTTTCCTAGTTAGTTTCCACTCCCCTTTCAGCTCTCTGCTAAGATTTCAGGAGAGCTTTTCCTTGGAAAAGATCTTTTGTGATAATGCATTCAGAAAGCAAGCACTTTTTTTTCCTTGAGCCCATTGTTTCACTAAAGGGACTCTCTGAGGTCTGTGCTGCTCCTCCCACTAGACTATGAACTCACAGGGAGGACTGTGTCTGTTTTTGTTCATCTTTCTGTCTCCCAAAACCTATGGTGCCTAGAACATGCAGCTACTCAGGGAAGATCTGTTGAATAAATGAGTTCAGTGTTATCCAATGCAACTAAATTGTTGCCTTTCTCAGAAGTTATGATGATACTTGAAGGTAAAAATAACGCAATATTAAGTCTTTCTTTTTTAGTTCAAAGCACACATGCAGAGCTCACAAAAATTGACTCTGTTCTTTGTCCAAAGGAAATAACAACACACTTTTAAAACCTATTATTATACAACCCACATTCATTGACCAGAATGCAATAAATTTAGAAATTAACAAACAGGGAGCAAGAAAAAATCTATACTCCTAGAATATAAAAACACACTTCTAAAGATCTCTTGGTTTAAAGAGGAAATAAGCTGCTTGGAACTGCACCACAGTGAAAACAGCACACATCAAAAGCAATGGGATACGGCCAAAGCAGTTTTCAGAGGAAAACGCTAGCCCTACATTTACTTGTTAGAACATAAAGAAGATTGAAAAAGAAAAAAAAATGAAGCCAAAGTAAGTAGTAAGAAATTAATAAAGTAATATAGAAGAAGAAAATAATGAAATGGAGAAAATTCATCAAATTTGATCAATAAAGCCTCAGGTTTGCTTTTTTAAGGTAAAAAAATTATTTGGCTAGAATAATTGATGAAGAAGAGAATATACTTAATAGGTAATATCGATCATGAAGAGGTAGGAAATATACACATAGAGAGGGTACTTTTAAAAATATATATATTTTTAAGGCTTCAGAAACCTTTATTGGTTTTTGTTTGTTTGTTTGGGCCATATCACACACTAGGCATGTGAGATCTTAATTCCCTGACCAGGAATCAAACCCCATCCTCTGCTTTGGAAGCTCAAAGTCTGAACCACTGGGCCACCAGGGAAATCCTAGAAGGTGACTATGTAAAGGCAACATTATCAGCAACTTATACTAATGCAACATGTGACCCATATGAAATAGACGATTTTCTAGGAATATATAAGTAAACAAAATTTGTCCAAGATGTCAAAAACATTAAATCAATCACCATGGAAGAAATTGAACTGTTGAAAATGTACCTTCTTAAAACAAAAGTGGAAATTGTTCCTGAGTAGTGGAGGCCACTTGAAGCACTGTGTCCAAGAGGGAGGAGAAATTAAAGCTTTATTGAAGAAAAAAAAGTACCTTCTTCCAGCCCCAGCAAAGGGCATCAGGATCAAAAAGCCCTTGTGGGCATGTTCTTTTCCTTGGCTCTTACCTATATCCAGGAAGCATCAGGAGACGTATGGGATCGGTTTAGGAAGGAAATCAGGAGGAGGGAAAGAGTGCCCACAGGACACGAAACCCATCTAAAAGGAACTGTATAAATGGTCAGATTAGACTACTTTTTAACAAAATAATATGTATTTATTTATGACTGTGCTGCATCTTTGTTGCTACACAGGCTTTTCTCTAGTTGTGGCAAACAGGGACTATTCTCTAGATGCAGCACATGGGCTTCTCATTGCAGTGGCTTCTCTGCTTCTTTGTTGTGGAACATGCATCTAGGGCATGTGGGCTTCAGTAGGTGTAGCACGTGGACTCAATAGTTGCAGCTCTCAGGCTCTAGAGCACAGGCTGAATAGTTGTGGCCTACGGGCTTAGTTGCTCTTCATCATGAGGGATCTTTCCGCATCAGGGTTGGAACCTGTGTGTCCTGCATTGGCAGGCAGACTCCTTACCACTGAGCCACCAGAGAAGCCCTGCTGCTGCTGCTGCTAAGTCGCTTCAGTCGTGCCCGACTCTGTGCGACCCATAGACGGCAGCCCACCAGGCTCCCCCGTCCCTGGGACTCTCCAGGCAAGAGCCCTGGAGTGGGCTGCAGACTACTCTTTAATGCAGACCCACTTCCGAGCAAATCTTTCCTCCCTCTCATCAATGGACACAATTTGGTGAGGAACACCACATCAGCATGGAGATGACTTGTTTCTTTGAATATCTGAGTTATGAAGTGAGCATTTTGTGTTACCCTCTGCTTTTTATTTTTCTCTCATAAAAGTTCATAGTGAAATCTCAAAGTTCAAAGACAGAAAGGTAGTAAGTTTTTCCAAGAAGCAAAATGCTGGTTTCATAAAAACAAACTTCAGAAAGCTGTTGCATTTTGAAAGTAGGCTCCAAAGACATTGATGATCTTTTACCCCAAGAGCCACACCTCAAAAGGGAAGTGGGGAGTAGGCATGGAGACTGGAAAGCCCTGAGTATTCCCGGGGCAGGGCGGGAAACTGACTTGTACCAGGGAAAATAAAACTTTTGTGTTTGTTGTCCTCTTTGTGGTGATGATTAGTGTGTGTTAATCTTATTAAAGAAAGAGAAGTTTCAGAATGAGCTTTAACAACTTCCACCCCGATTGGAATAAAATAGCAGTAATAATAATGATTGGAGTAATGATTAGTGTACATATTGCATGCATTATCACACTATGCATTATATTATTGCATATAATAATAGCACCTATCATTATCTCCAGTTTTACAGATGGGGAAACAAAGGCTTAAAGATGCGTTGTTTGCCAGTACGGTCACCAGTTCCTCCCCTCCCAGTAAGCACGTGGCTCTCTTCCCACCAAGTGATACAGTCTTGTTTCCCCTTCCCTTGAGTCTTTTTTTAAAAATAAATATTTGTTTATTTGGCTATGTCAGGTCCTAGTTGCATCATTTGGGATCCTTCCTTCCTGCAGAAGAACTCTCTAGCTGTGGCACTCAAGGTTAGTTGCTCCTCAACACATGGGATCTTAGTTCCTTGACCAGGGATCAAACCTGTGTCCAGTGTCTCCTGCATTGCAAGGTGAATGCTTAACCATCTGGTCACCAGGCAAGTCCTGCCCTTCCCTTGAATCTTTCCTGGCCTGTGGCTATTTTCTTGGTTAGAATAGATTGGAAGTGATACTGGGCTGATGCTGGCCCTTGTTCTAAGACAGAAGGTAATGTGCATTTTTGTTCTCTTAGAAGCCAATTGCTATGGAAATAAGCCTAACTGTGTTGTTGAAAGAAAGAGGCCTCATAGGAAAGGGGGCCAGTTTTTATGAGAAGCTAAGAAGAAAGACAAAGATCTGTCTAGTCAAAGCTATGTTTTTTCCTGTAGTCATGTATGGATGTGAGAATTGGACTATAAAGAAAGCTGAGCATTGAAGAACTGATGCTTTTGAACTGTGGTGTTGGAGAAGACTCTTGTGAGTCCCTTGGACTGCAAGGAGATCCAACCAGTCCATCCTAAAGGAAATCAGTTCTGAATATTCATTGGAAGCACTGATGCTGAAGCTGAAACTTCAATACTTTGGCCACTTGATGCGAAGAACTGACTCATTTGAAAAGACTTTGATGCTGGGAAAGATTGAAGGCAAAAGGAGAAGGGGACGACACAGGCTGAGATGGTTGGATGGGATCACCGACTCGATGGACATGAGTTTAAGTAAGCTCTGGGAGTTGGTAATGGACAGGGAAACCTAGCGTGCTGTCTATTGGGTCGCAAATAGTTGAATACGACTGAGCAACTGAAATGAACTGAACTGAAGAAGAAAGAAAAGCCCAGCCAGTCCCCAGCAATTCCAGCAACCTCAACTGAGATGTCACGAATCTGAAAAAGGTCTTCTTGGTCCTTTCAACCCTACCCAAGCTCACTGATTAGTGCAGCCATATGAATGATCCTAGTGAACACCATGTGGAGTATAAGAAGTGACCCAGTGGACCCACAGAATTGAAATGAATAATAAAATGGTTATTGTTTCAAACCACTAAATCTTAGAGTGTTTTGTTATACAGCAATAAAAATGTGAAACAAGAGGTTATCATCATGTCCAAGGTCATGTAAGTAGCAAGGCCAGGACTTAAGGCCAGGTCTTTTTGACTCCATTGTCTGAGGTTTGAACAGCTGAATGACACTAAAATAAGGAGCAACATGAGCAAAGTTTATAAATCATGAGAGATATGGAAATTATTAGCAGAGATCTACTCAATCACAGTTCATGAGAGCTGACAGAAGAATGAGGAAGAGAAGAAAAAAAATGAAAAGTGGAATGAGTTTCTAGAAGTTAGAAAAGACACTTTTTTATGGTGAACATTTTTGACGTACATTTGATTTACAATATTAGTTTCAGGTATACACCAGTGATTCAATATTTTTATAGATTATACTCCATTTAAAGTTATTATAAAATATTGCCTATATTCCCAGTGCTGTAGTACTTTGTACCTCTTAATCCTCTATCCCTATCTTGCCCCTCCCTCTTCCCTCTCCCCACTGGTAACCACTAGTTATCCCATGGACTGCAGCATGCCAGGCTTCTCTGTCCATTACCAACTCCCAGAGCTTACTCAAAGTCATGTCTGTCGAGTCAGGGATGCCATCCAACCATCTCATCCTCTGTCAACCCCTTCTCCTCCCGCCTTCAATCTTTCCCAGCATCAGAGTCTTTTCAAATGACTCAGTTCTTTGCATCATGTGATCAAAGTATTGGAGTTTCTATATATTTGTGAATTCATCAAGTATTTATTGAGTATCTATAATGCACGGCAGACAATGACTGCAGCCATGAAAATAAAAGATGTTTGCTCCTTGGAAGAAAAGCTATGACAAGCCTAGACAGTATATTAAAAAGCAGAGATACCACTTTGCCAACAAACTTCCACATAGTCAAGGCTATGGTTTTTCCAGTAGTCATGTACGGATGTGAGAGATGGACCATAAAGAAGGCTGAGCACTGAAGAATTGATGCTTTCGAATTGTGGTGCTGGACAAGATTCTTAAAAGTCCCTCAGACAGCAAGGAGATCACACCAGTCAATGCTCAAGGAAATAAATCCTGAATATTCCTTGGAAGGATTGATGCTAAAGCTGATGCTTTAATACTTGCCCTCCTGATGTGAAGAGCCAACTCATCGGAAAAGATCCTGATGCTGGGAAGATTGAAGGACAAAGGAGAAGAGGGTGGCAGAAGGTGAGATGTTTAAATAGCATCGTTGACTCAGTGGCATGAGTTTGGGCAAACTCTGGGAGATAGTGAAGGACAGGGAAGCCTGGCGTGCTGCAGTCCACGGGGTCACAAAGAGTTGGACACAACTTAGAGAAGAAACAACAACAGAGGCAGAGAGAGGTGGTGGTGATTTAGTCACTAAGCCGTTGTCTGACTCTTTGTGACCCCATGGGCTGCAGCGTGCCATGCGGTTTTCCAGGCAAGCGTACTGGAGTGGATTGCCATTTCCTTTCTCCAAGGCAGAGAGTAGTGAGGGAAATAAATCCAGGCAGAGTTGGGTGGAATCATGGTGAGGGCTCATCCTGGGTCAGCACTGGATGAGGTTCCTCACATTCTTTGTATTATCCAGTTTTCCCAATAGCTCAGGGAGGTAAGTAGCAGTATACCATGTGGTCGCAAGAAGTAAATTTAAGAAGTTAATTGCCCATTGGATGTGTCATAAGCATGATTTGTGACAATGTTACAAATTGATTCAAAACTTTTAGTAAAGGTAAGCATGCCAGATACAGAATGAGTATTTAAGGAAACAGAAATGTTAGCAGGAGACTAGCTTTAAAAATTAATTCCATAGAAGAAATTAATGTTACTGTACCAAAAGTTTTAATATAATTTTATTTATTTATTTTATTTTTGCCTGTGCTGGGTCTTTACTGCTGTGTAACCTTTTCCCTAGTTGTGGTGAGTGGAGGCTATTCTCTAGTTGTGTGCGGGCTTCTCATTACAATGGCTTCTCTTGTTGCGGAGTGTGGGCTCTGGGGTGCTTGGGCGTCAGCAGTTGCAGCTCCTGCTCTCTAGAGCACAGGCCCAATAGTTGCGGTGCAGGGGCTTAGTTGCTTTGCGCCAGGTGGGATCTTCCCAGGTCAGGGATCGAACCGAGTGTCCTACATTGGCAAGCAGATTCTTTACCACCGAGTCACCAGGGAAACCCCCCGAATTTCTTTTAAAAGTTTGTTATTTTTTTCCCATTACAAAAATAGTAAGCAATTATGTATATAATTTTTGAAACATAGCATATACAGAAGAATTTAAAATCCATGCATAATCTCACCCCCAGGGATACACTGTTAATTTCAGTATATATCCTATCAGTCTTCTTTCCCCCTGCCTTTATAGCTATTCCTCTGAAAGAAAACCACCTGCTACCTATATTTTAATATCTTGAGTTTCAAATCTTACCATAAAGGGAAACATTTTCTCATATCATGAAATATTCTTTAAAACTTGGTCTGTAATGACTTGCTATGATGTGGATAGTCTCAAATTTTATCACACCTCTCTTATTCAACATTTAGAGGGTTTGCATTTTTTCTCCTTTAAATGACAGTGCAATATCCACCCACGCATATAAATCTTGACCATATAGCTGATTATTTCATTAGAATAGATTCCTAGAAGTACATTAATGCCACTGTCAGAGACAAAGTTATTCAGAGAGATTTTGATTTTGAACCAAGATGGCAAGTGAACTATTTTATATGAAGATGCATCTGTGGATTATGCTCTTAAAAAATTATCTATGCCTCTCTTTGCCTCAGATAGTTCCTGTAAATTTGTACACAATTTATTTCTAATTCAGCTAAATAAGTAATTTATGTATAGTTCAATAAATCCATGCAGTTCAGTAATTTATGTATAGTATACCAGTAACTCTGTGTGTATTAGTTTATCTCAGCAACTGACATTGCCTAGTACATAGCAAGTATCCAAAAAGTATTTGTTGAATGTATGTCTATTGAATGAAATCTTTCATAGATAAAGATATTTCCAGCATCAACATGAGGATGTAAAATTGAAAACGCAAAATTACAGCGCTTTTGCTTCGGTGTACAATTCACAGGCCCAGCTGGCTTTGTGCATGTTTCACGGGAAAAGTGCCGTTATGTGATGATTGCCATCTGGGAGAATGGACTCAGTGGAGTTCGAACAAATCATCTGGCAGAGAGTCTGACGAAACCCTGCTCCCCAGGCCGCGGGAGTGCTGCGCGTCTCTGGCAAGCAGCGTGGGTGGCCGCAGTTTCTTGGTCATCCTCCAGCTGTGTGCACACAGCCTGCGTTACTCCTGTCTGTTTTGTGTCACCAGAGCCCTGGGGATGGCAAGAAATCTGCCCAGAAGTGTAAAACCACCGTTTTACTGAAAGAACTTTCAGAATGAGAATGTTCATTGAGATGACTGGAGATCTCAGAAAAGAGATACAGGAACAGCAAAATATATAACGAAAGGGTCCTCCGAGATTTGATGTACTATCACTGACTTTTCTCTATTAGAGAAGGCTCTGTTTCCCACAAGCTACTGCCTTTACAGAACCTCAACACAGATATTCTTCCCTGTCCTCTGAGTTTGCAGAGCTCACTCCCAGGAGGAAAGTCTCTGTCCTTAGGTGGACAGGGGAATGTGAGGAGCAAGCACAGAGTGGGATAAAGGAGGTGATGGTTAGTAAAGAAAGAAGGAGTGGGAACCCAGGGAACTGGAGACCCCATTTCAAGTTGTTTTGAGTGACCTTGGTCAAGTCGCTGAACTCATGCACCTAGCTAACTTTTGAATGAGCAGCACCATCAAAGGGAAATCTAAAGGAAGTCACACACAGGATTTAAAATTTTCTAGCTGTGACTATAGAAAACTAAAAAGAAACAAGTGACATTAATTTAACGTATTTTACTTAGCTCATCTGGTTAAAAATATTGGGTTGGCCAAAAAGTTCATTCAAGTTTTTGTAAGATGTTCTGGATAAACTTGAATGAACTTTTTGGCCAACCCAATATTACTACTTCACTGTGCAGTCATTAAAAGAGTTATTTATAATAGCTTTTCATCCTTTTTTCCATATTAAGTCTTCAAAATCTGGTGTATGTTTTATAATAGGGTACATCTCAATTCAGATGCTAAGTTCTCATTTTTGTTGTTGTTGCTCCATTGCTCTGTCATGTTTGAGTCTTTGTGACCCCATGGACTGCAGCATACCAGGCTTCCCGGTCCTTCACTATCTCCCAGAATTTGCTCAGATTCATGTCCATTGAGTTCATGATACTATCTAACCATCTCGTCTTCTGCCACCCTCTTTTCCTTTGGCCTTCAGTCTTTCCCAGATCAGGGTCTTTTCCAAAGAGTTGACTGTTAACATCAGGTGGCCAACGTATTAAAACTTTAGCTTTAGCTTCAGTCCTTGCAATGAATATTCAGGGTTGATTTCCTTTAGGACTGACTGGTTTGATCTCCTTGCTGTCCAGCGGACTCTCACATGTCTTCTCCAGCACCACAATTCGAAAGCATCAATTATTCAGTGCTCAGCCTTCTTTATGGTCCAGCTCTCTCATCTGTACATGACTACTGGAAAAACCATAGCTTTGACTACACAGACCTTTGTTGTTAAAGTGATGCCTTTGCTTTTTAACACACTGTCTAAGTTTGTTATAGGTTTTCTTCCAAGGAGCAAGTGTCTTTTAATTTCATGGCTGCAGTCACTGTCTGCAGTGATTTTAGAGCCCAAGAAAATAAAGTCTTATTTGAAGTAGTCAATCTATATCTAGTTTTCATAAAATTTGCAGTTGGAAAAGTAAATTCACATACCTGAATTGTTCCACGCATACTTAAAAGTTTTCCAGTAACTGAATCAAGTTTTAAGGTTAAATTAAGTAAGTCTAAGTACAGTTAAACATTAATTCCTCCATCTCATTTCAAATTAGCCATGTTTCAGATGCGTGGCTAGTGGCTACTGTGTTGGACCACACAATTCTAGAGTTCCTCTAGATTTTAGTTCAGTAGAGAACTCAGGCAAAAAAAGCTAACATAACAATATGAGAAGCCCTGTTATCTAAAGCAGATGAGTCTAGAGATTGGTTGGTTGCTTTGTAAGCAGTCTAGTGAAGGAAGGTGTTGCGAAAGTGATAACTAACTTTAGCTTTTCTCAAACTTAAAGTTAGTTTTGTAGGATATAGCCAAAAGGTTTTCTCTGAATAAAGCTTTGTTGATTTGAGTTTTGAGATATCAGCCTTCTTGTACAAGTCAGATCTATTATGCAGGAACAATAATTTCCAAGAAATGGGAAAAAATTCAGAGCCTGCTAACGAAGGCCAAGGTCAAGGGCTAGCCATAGCCCCTGGAGCAGAGACATGGGCAGAGACCCTTAATGCTGCTGAATTACTGTATTTATACATCATTTCCATTCCCATCTCTGCCAAAGAGACCTCTGGTTTTATTCAGAAAGTGAGTAGAGCTCCCTTGATCTCATGGAAGCTGGGCGTCTACCCCAGAACAAGAGAATGAATCATGAGTGGCTTAAATCTTTCCCAGTGATTGGCTATAGAGGTAGGCATATGGTTCAGTTCTGGGCAAGGAGATTTCAGGGGAAATCTGCTGAAGAGCTTCAATCAAAGACTTCTTTCTTGGATGGAAAGCAGAACTTCAGGAGGATAACATCCTTGGCCTTTGCCACCCGCCTTTTTTTTTTTTCTTCTATTTTTTGGCCACTCCATGCAGTAAGATGTTAATTCCCCAACCAAGGACTGTAAACCGTCTTTCCCCTGTCCTCTGCCCACCCTGCAATGGAAGCGCAGTGTCTTAGCCATTGGACTTAGCCAGGGAAGTCCTCCTTGCCCCTCTCTTCACGCCTGGAATGACATTCTGTGGGAGTCATAGCTGCTATTATGTGGCCATAGGGAAATTAGCTGAATGGCATGCAAAACAATTTCACTGACAATGGCAGAGCGAAACAAACAAACTGGGGCCACTCAGGATATCTGTGGGCAGCTAGAGCAACTGTGGACTTCTGGTTTTGTGTGATAATTAAACATCTTTATTGTTGAAGCCACTGTTAATCGAGCTTCCTGTTATGGGAAGCTGAATGCATTCTAAACATGTATTCTTATTCTCCAGGTCACAGAATATATGTTCCAGGTGTGTTCCATGGTAAAGATACCATACGGAATCTGAAACCCATGCCTGACCAATCATCCCAACAACCAGATAGCAGGTGTTTGTCATTATTCTCTTATTCTAGATCTTGGAAGATTGTTAGGATGTCCTTTGTTGATTTTAACATGAGACATCTCTTCTATACTTTGTCATCTATCATGAGATCTCAGTAAATCATCACTAAGCATAAAGATTCATCGTTTCCTTTACAATTTTACCTATTCATTAAGGTCTCTTGAGACTCACCTTCTCTATAAAACCTTTGTGATTAACTCCAGCCCCCAGGGATGCTTCGTCATGGGGACTCACAGTACTTCTTCAATTGATAATTATATTCTCTTGCAGCACCTTTTGTGTCTTTATCTTAACTTTATATGTGTCTAGCTATCTTAAGGACATGCACTATGTGTTAGCCTTCTTTGTATCTCTCATAGCATCTAGCACCAGGCAGGCACTTGGCTGGTGTTCAAAAAAATCTGTAAAATAGGTCAGTGAAAGAATGAAGGAGCAAGGCCAGGTATTTTCACTTTTTTGATCATGGAGTGGTACAATAATTACCTCAAATAGTATAAGCCAGTTGTCAATGGATGGTCTAGTTGATTATTATTACATTTTACACAGAACTGATTCTTACATGGATTCTTACATTTCACTCAAATATTTGACATAATATTTATCCCTATTTCTTAAGAACTCTGCCAATTTTGTATTCATGATTAACCATTTGAGTCATGTTCTAATTTTTTCCCCTATATTTCTTTCACTTATAATGCAAAGAACTTATTCTAAGTCTTTTTCCACTCCTTTCTTGAAACTCTTTCTTCTCACATTTCTGCCACCCAGAGACAAGGATCCTTTAGGTATTCCTTGTGAACTATGCCCTACTACCCCATCCACCTCCCAAACTTGACAGCCTCTAAAGGCCTGGACAGAGAGGAAAAGCCTGACTGTAACACCTGGCATTAGATCAAAATGGGATCAAAGTTAGTATGGGGTGTTCTGGTTGAAGAAACAAGAATTGAAACAGTCTGAATCCCCAGGGAGTGCTGACGGTACAAACACAGGAAGCCAAGGGCCTACACGAGTTTCTAGAGGCAAACAGAAAGGTCAAAGTTCAATAGCTCTGGAAAAAAGTAGAAGCAAGTTGGAAATGGAGCAAGGAGTGTCCTGGGCATCTCAGAGAGCCTGGAGAGGCCTCACTTTCCATATCAGTCAAAGCCACATGGTGCTCACAGAAGAACGAGGGGACAATTCCTCTTCATCTCGTTCCTTTCCCAGCCCCATGTCTTTATAGGTAACTTTATCTGGATATTCTGTTTATTAAACAATGCTTATTCCCTCCATACCCTCTGATGATTGGCTTGTCTCAGAGGCAGCAGGCCACTTGCCAGGCTGCCTGCGCATTTCCAATTGAAGGACACTGTCACTTTGGACAGGTCCAAGGACTTCAGCAGGACAATAGTTTCCTGAAGCTACCTGCTGTCTGGAGAAACTCTTATATGCCTGCGCTCAAACAGGAAGTAGGAAAGGAGTGGGGGGGGGGGGGGGGAGAAAGGCTATAAAATATGGACAGCAAAATGCTCATGCAAGAGATTGCTTAGAAAAGCAAACAGATCTGTATCTTGTCCTAAAACAGCAGCAATGTCCAGAGGGCAGCCAGAAGCCCAGTGGAGCAAGTAAAGGATAACAGACAGCAAGCAGCAGGCGGCAACTGACAGATTTCTCAGAGCAGGCAGTGGGGAGCCTGAGCAATTATCCAGGGATGAAGCTGAGACCCACAGAGCAGGGAAAGAGATGGAACAAGGCCGACAAAGACTTCAGGGCAAATGGGGGCATCGGAGGGAAATATGTACAAAGCTTCCTATTTGGCACAAGATACCAGACAAAGAAAGTTCCAGATCAGAATGAAATATCGGGTCCTCTCAGAGGAAGGGTGGGGGAGGAAGGGAGGAGGATGGGAATGGATTTTCCAGTACACTTGCTTAGAAAACTTCTGATTTTCTTTTTTTTTTTTCCTTTTTACAAAGATGAGCTCAAAATGAGATCACTGGGGACATTGTCACTGCAGCCCACAGCTGCCACAGTAAAGCAGGAAGGGCAAGGGCTTCTCGAAGTGCAAAGTCACTGCCTTGACTCACTAGGGGACTCCCTGAGGTCTTAGATATCTGTGGCTTGTGGCCCTGGATCAGGCTATCGGCTGCAGTGACGGAGCAATGAGGCAGGCACAAGGGGAGAACTCTGGTTCTTGAATACAGCCAGGAGGACCTTGACCTATGCGACAAGTTTTCACTGATTAGGAAGACAGTCAGTTTAGAGGCAGAGAGGGCTGTCCTCAAAAGGCAGGCTCTGGGGGACATTGCAGTTGATCTGATGGGATAAGATAACATCACATTGTTGATGTATGTGACAGTGACCCTCCTTATTTGTACCAGGAAGCCTCTGCGAGAGCCTGGGTCTGTTTAGGTATGCAGTGCTCAGCACTTCTTTGGCATGTAGCCTCCCTTGACCTTCTGCCACATCCTCTGGCCAGTTTCCAAACCTGGATGGTTTCCATGATCCATTTTCTCCACCTTGCCCTGCATCCCCGAGCCCACCACGTGACCTGGCCTGCCACATTTCCGTCTGCCTTGCAGACACCCTGCCATCCTTCTGATGATTTCTCATCTGTTTCTGAGCATACTTGCCAGCAGTTTTCTTCACTCCCTGCCCTCAGATGAACTTGACTTTAAAAAAGGAATTCCTAATACTTTCTCCCCCATGTCTCCCAACACACACGTCATTGGGTCCTTTCTTTGTCTCTGGCCTTAGTTCATCTTCCTCCATCATCTCCCAGGTGCATTTCCTGCACAACTGCTGTGAATCCTTTCTTTCCTCACAAGCCAACCTCACTTTCATCTCCACTCCTGCTCTGATCAGCAAATGACATCACCTCTACTTAAGGAATTAGGTCATTTGACATCCTCTTCTTTCCAGAGTCCTGTGTGACTTTCCTCCTTGTTTTCACTTGATTCCTGGCCACATCAATTCCTCCACTGTAGCCAGAATCCCATCCATGCCCGTCTCCTCCCGATGCTTACATGGTCACTCATTTCCCCAAACACCTACATTTCGCATCGTTCTTTTTACCCCTCTTCTTCTCTTTTGCATGGAAGAGAGGTTTTCCACCCTAACTGTACTTCAGATCACTGAAACCACCTTAAAAGAAGTATAGATACACCCCAAAGATTTGAAAACAGGGTCTTGAAGAGGTATTTGCACACCCACGTTCACAACAGCATTATTCACAATAGTAAAGGTCGAAGCAACCTAAGAGACCCTCTAAGGTTGAGTGGACAAACAAAATGTGCATTATACACAATGGAATATTACTCAGCCTTAGAAAGGCAGGAAATTCTAACACAAACTGAATAACGTGGATGGACTTTGAAGATATCACACTGCGTGAAATCAGCCAGTTACAGAAGGACAAATACTGTGCATGAATCTGCTTAAAAGAGGCACTTAGCAGAGTCAAGCTAGTGGAGACAGAAAGTAGAATGGTGGTTGCCTGGGGCTGCAGGAGGGGAATGGAGAGTTATTGCTCACTGTGTGCTGAGTTTTAGTTGCACAATATAAAAGGAGTTCTGGAGAGGGATGGTGGTGATGTCTGCACAGCCAGCAGGGCTGTGCACTCAAAAATGGTTAAAATGGTAAGTTTTTATGCTATGCATATTTCATAATTTTTTTTTAATGGATAAAAGGAAGGATGACCTTTCTCTAGCCCAGATCCCCTACATCAGGATCTCCAGGTGAAGAATGCTTTTTACCCATCCAGCACACAAAGACTCTGTGCCAGACTCTGTGCTAGGTGCTGGGGCTCCGGACATGTGCACACCACCCCTCCTTACAGAGCTCTCAGCCAGTGAAGTAAATTAGCACAGGATGGGCACGTGCAAAGCATGTGTGGGAGCTCTCAGCCTGGGGTCAGAGGGTGGAAGTGAGCAGCACAGGATTCTGAGAGGCTGTGCTGAGTGACCTCCACTTCCTTTCACCCTATCTCCCCTTTTCCTCCCTCTCTGCAACTGAGCTGTCTGCTCACTCTACAAAAACACTGGGCAGGTTTAAATGCCTCCACTTCTCCTCTCATTCCCATGTAGGCACTCATATCGTTGAGGGTTTATAATGAGTTCCTAACTGACAACCACTGGCATATCCCCTGTGGCAGAGATGATGCTATGGGTTGCCCGGGCACTCAGGAACAGGTGTTTTCTCTTCCTCCACTTCCTGTTAGCTTTGGGGCCATGTGTCTGGGTTCTGGCAAACAGAGTGTAAGAAGAAGTGATGCCAACCATTCCACTCTGAAGTCAGGCCCTCAAAAAATTCCCCCACCCCCGTGCTTCAGCCCCCTCTTCACCTTTCTTGGCATCAACAGCAACTCCTGCTTTACATGGACAAAACACAGCACCCATCTTGCTGTGAGTGAAAACCAAACCTTACGGAGTTAAACCAACTGAGAACTGGGGGTTTTTCTGTTGCAGCTGCTGGCTTTAAATACCCTGATAGTTTTCCATTTCTGTTCATTTGTTCAGACAACAACATTCTGGACTGTTGTGCCTGGCATCCAGCTGTGAGTCTTCTCACTGCCTTATTTTCTCTTCAGGACACAACTGGGACCATCCTCCTGGCATCTGCTCTTGGAGCCTTGGTCACAGGGCTTTCTGCTGGATTTCCTCTCCTTTTCATGGTCGTCTTCATTCTCTTCCTCTCCACACTCAAAAGACAAAAGGTTTTCCCAAGCATTTTCTTGTCCTCCTTTCTTTCTTCCTTCCTTCCTTACTCTGTCTTCCACCCCCAATTTCTTTCCTTCATTCTCGAAGAGGCATGGCATGTGGGATTTTACTTCCCCAAGTGGAAGCGCTCAGTCGTGTCTGACTCTTTGCAACCCCATGGAACAGACAATGGAATTCTCCAGGCCAGAATACTGGAATGGGGAGCCATGCCCTCCTCCAGGGGATTTTCCAACCCGGGGATCGAACCCAGGTCTCCTGAATTGCAGGCAGATTATTTACCAGATGAGCCACCAGGGAAGTCCAAGAATAGCAGAGTGGGTAGCCTATCCCTCCTCCAGTGGATCTTCCCAACCCAGGAATCGAACCAGGGTCACCTGCATTGTAGGCGGATTCTTTACCAGCTGAGCTACCAGGGAAGCCAGGGATCAAACCCACATCCCCTGCACTGGAATTGTGGAGCCTTAACCACTAGACTGCCAAAGAAGTGCCTCCCAAGTGTTTTGTCCTTGATGTCTCTCCCAGATCCGATATCTGTGATTGAAGAGGGCATGGAAGGAAAACTGGGTGGGAAGAGACCGGGCTGCTTGCTGTGCAGCTTGCAGAAAGTGCTGGTCAGGCTGCTGAACTCTGGAGCAAACAGTACTTGTCAGAGTACTTGTTGAACAGGAATAACCTGGCTCTTGTACCTTTGACCAAACTCTGACACTGGCGAGGAGCAGCCCAGGGAGTTTCACTTCCACGTGTGCACCCTGGGAACAGGGCAGCTGGGGGCTCTCATCTGTGCTCTCCTCACATCCTGTGCTCATGGAGGGAGACCTGAAATGTGCTCTCCTGGCTGCTACATCCTCTACTCACTCTGTCCCTCATTTGCATGATTCCTCCCCCGGGGAGGCTCCCTGGTTCCAGTGTGCCCACTAGCACTTGACACCCTACAAGGGTTCAGTGCGGGACTCAGACATTCTGTGAGAGAGTACTTTGACACGTGGCTCAGTGCAAACTTAGCCTTCTCTGTGAAGCCATTCTCCCACATGCACCCCTTCCATAAAACTTGTACTTTGTTCAGTCACTAAGTCGTGTCCAACTCTTTGCAACCCCATAGACTGCAGCACGCCAGGCTTCCCTGTCCTTCACCATCTCCTGGAGTGAAAACTAAGACTTGTGCACCCACTGCCATCTCAGCACTTATCAAATTGCTTAAAAAAAATTAAGTCTGTTCTCTCCAATGGTGTGTGAGCATGACACATATTTGTCTTTGCATCCCTATAACTTTATGAGACATGCAGTAGGTGCTCAATTGTTTGCTGGATGAATTATACAGAATTGATAACTGGGCTGACATCATAAAGTGTGGAAAACTGAATAAGCTGGGAGAAAGGAGTTGTATTCTAGCCCTAGCTCCGACACAACTAGCTCCATGAACTTGAGCAAGCTACTTGACCCTCATTTTCTTGTCTATAAAAAAAAGGGACCTTAATTAAGCACCCACTTTATTTATTTATTTTTTAATTTTTATTTTAACTTTAGTTTACTTTACAATACTGTATTGGTTTTGCCAAACATTGACATGAATTCACCACGAGTGTACATGCGTTCCCAAACATGAATCCCCTCCCACCTCCCACCCCATACCATCTCTCTGGGTTCTCTCCATGCACCAGCCCCAAGCATCCTGCATCCTGCATCGGACATAGACTGGCGATTCGTTTCTTACATGATGGTATACATGTTTCAATGCCATTCTCCCATCTCATCCCACCCTCTTCCTCTCTCTCTCCCCCAGAGTCCAAAAGTTCACTCTATATAAGCACCCACTTTAAAGTAGGAATTTCACAGGTGGTAACTCACGTAATGGGAATTACCTGGCCACTCCAAGGACAAGGTTATTATGAGCATCAGCAAAAACCTTGGGTGTGAAAGCACTAATCTCAAACTCTCAAGCTCTGTCCAAATGTAAGCTGTATTTTTACTACCTTTGGGGCCACAAATCCCAAATCTTTATTTCTCCCCTCGCCTGTATCTGCAGCTCCAGGCTTGCACATCAGATTGTTTATTTATTTATTTTTGGCTGCACTGGGTCTTTGTTGCTGTGTGTGGGTTTTCCCTCGTTGTGGCAAGAGAGGACTATTCTTCGTGGCAGGACTCAGGCTTCTCACTGAGGTGAGGTCTCTTGTACAGCACGGGCTCAGTAGCGGTGGTGCACAGGCTTAGTTGCCCTGAGGCATGTGGAATCTTCCAGAACCAAGGATCAAACCCGTGTCCCCTGTATTGGAGGTAATTCTTAACCACTGGACCACCAGGGAAGTCCTGCACACCAAATGAAAGACTCCCCTTGCTCATGGAAACCTACCAGCAAATATCTTGTTCTGATATTTAGTTCTCACCATGTGGCACTAGCCATCTCTTCTGGCCTCACTTTACACCATTTCCCTATGAGGCAGACCCTTTATAGGCATCGAAGGGCCTAGCTCCACAAGCAAGCCAGCTCCCATCCAGACTCTAAGCTTTTGCTGGCAATTGCCCTCTGCTTTGGGAAGACTTTATCTCTCACTGCCTGTAGAAATCTTGCCATATTTAAAAGCCAGTCTCACTCATGGCGGATTCATGTCAATGTATGGCAAAAACCACTACAATATTATAAAGTGATTAGCCTCCAATTAAAATAAATTAATTAATTAAAGAAAAAAAAAAGCCAGACTCAAATCCCTCTCCCAAAAAGTTTTTTGTGCCTACTCCTTTCTGAGTGATCTCCCTTTATTCTTATTTCTGCTATTCCCTACTAGTGGCACTGTTCTTTCTGTTACTACCATTACTGTTATTAGCCTGTAGTTAAAAGACTGCCTGGATTTGCATCCCTTGATTCTACCAAGTGTTAGTCATACATAAGAATCTTCCCACCTCACAGAGTTGCTATGAAGAAACAAATGCAATACTACAGACAGTCTACTTAGTATTGTTCTTATTTTGTGGTTTGTTTTTGTTTGATTTTTAACATTTATTTTACTTTCGGCTGTGTTGGGTCTTAGTTGCAGCACACAGGATCTTTCATTGTAGCGCACAGGCTACCCTAGTCGTTGGAGTGTAGGTTTAGAAGTTGCAGCGCACAGACTACCCTGAGGCAGGTGGGATCTTAGTTTCCCCATCAGGGGTCAAACCTGTGTCCTTTGCATTAGAAGGCAGATTCTTAACCACTGGACTACTAGGGAAGTCCCTCTACTTAGCATTGTTATAGCACAATTCCCATAATGACCCTGAGAAATAGATGCTGCTGTAGTCTTCATTTTACAGATGAGAAAACAACCGCCTGCCCTTTAAATTAACAAGATAATTTCATGCAGCAGGTCCCCAAATCATAAATTTAGTTGGTTTATATAGACTTCAAATCCAAATTGTTGTTTAATCACTAAGTCATGGAATTATTTATTTCATTCTCCATTTATTGAACATGTACAATGTCAGGCAGAAAGACAAAGTGCAAGTTATATGCTAAGCAGGAGATAGTGTTATAGTATATCATATAATGTATACATGCACGTATGTATAGACTATATTATGGTATAATATGAAGAGTGGGAATATAACCGAAGGAGAAATCATCTGATTGATTTAGTACATATCAAAAGCACCACATATAAATGCCTCAAATAAAAAACCACCCAAGAAAACATTCTCTTTAGCAGGGGCCTAGCTGGAAACATTAGATTAGGAAGCAAAATGTTCAGAAGTGGCCTTCCTCACCCTCCATGGATTGCAAAATGCTGTAAACAGATCTCTAGCAATGTTTTTGACTGCAAATCCAGGACAAGGAGACTGCCAGGAAGACAGCTGCCTCCTCTGCTGACTCTTACTCATTACTGAGTACTTCTCCCCACCAGACCACAATCATGGGCATAAATAACCCTCAGCCCATGGAGGCAGAGTGTGGCTGAGGTGGGTACATGATTTAGAAGGAAGATGTATATGTACCAGGCACTGTATTTCATGATGGGATCCTCACTGCACTCTCCAGATGCCCATTTCAAACACTTTCCTCCAAAATCCTTCCTACTCCTCCCCACTTCTGCTGGTAGTCTTAATCATACTTCATTGAGAAAAGAGAAATTTTCGGAAGGAAATTGCTTCATCTCCCAATCAGTAAGTTCCTAAGCCTAACTGAATCTGTACCAATCTTCTTCCCTCTTGTTACCATGGAGGAAGAGACCTTCCTATGACCAAGGTCCAGTCCTTCCACTTGGCTCCAGCAGCCGTTCTCTCTTGCTCTCCCAAGGACTTTGCTCCTTCTCTGTTCCCCTTTTTCATCATTGTTCTCTCCATTTCTAATGAGTCATTCTCACTCGTGTAAAAGCATGCTCTAGTGTTTCCTATATTTAAAAATAAACAAACAACAAAAAAAGCTTTGACATCACATTCTTCTGTAGCCACTGCTTCATTTCTCTAAAGTGGTCTGCATGTGTCTATACTTCATGTCCCCTATTCACTCATACATCTATTGTTTTTAATTAAAACTTAGTATACAGAGAAACTATTAAAAAATCACCAACATTCAATGTTCTTATATACAGCTCTCATATTCTGTCTCCCTGCATCCCTTCCAAAGGCAACCACTATCTGAATTTTGTTTTTATCGTTCCTTTGGTTTTTTTCTTTGTCAGGTATATTATAAAATAATTTGTGCAATGAAATTCACATAATTTAAGAGTACAATTCAGTGCATTTTGCTTAATATATACCAGCATGTACCCATCACCATAATCATAATCTGGCATACTTCTTTAATCCCCCAAAGTTCTCTTTTCCCTATGCAGTCAATCTCTACCCCGACCCTCATCCTCTAACAGTCACTGATTTCTGTAATACAGTCTTGCTCTTTCTAGATTTTTTTATAAAGGGAATCATACAATATGGTTGTTTTTTGTTTGGCAGTTAGCATAATTTTTTTGAGATTCATCCACATTGTTATAAATATATAGTTTATTCCTTATGCTGAATAGTATTTTATTACATGGCTATACCTCAGTGTTATCCATTCACCAACAGAGGGACATCTGAATGGTTTCCAGGTTTTGGCTATTCTGATGAATGCTGTTTTGCACATTCAGATATAGGTCTTTGTGTGAACATATATTTTCAATTCTCTTGGGTAAATACCCAAGGAGGAAATTTCTGGATTCTATGGAAAGTGTATGTTTAATTTCATAAGGACATACCCAGCTTTTCTCAAAGCAGTTGCACCATTTTTTCAGCCCGCCAGTAATATGTGAGTCCAGTTGCTCCATATCACCATTAACACTTGGTATGGCCTGTCTTTTCAACTTTAGCCATTCCAGTGAGTGTCTTGTGTGTGTGTCTTTAAAATATTCATTTATTTATTTATTTTTGCTGCACTGGGTCTTGTTGAAGTATGCAGGATCTTTCATTGCAGTACTTGGACTTCGTTTTAGTTGTGGTGCACAGGCTCCAGAGCTTGTGGGCTCTGTAGTTGCTAGCACACAAGCTCTCTAGTTGAGGACCACACTCAGTAGTTGCAGCTTATGGGTTCTAGAGCACAGGCTCAGTAGTTGTGGCACATGGGCTTAGTTGCCCCATGGCATGTGAAATCTTCCTGTAGCAGGGGTGGCACTCACATTTGCTTCATTGGCAGGCAGGTTCTTTTTTTTTTCAATAATTTTAATTAATTTATTTATTTTTATTTTGCGGTCTTCATTGCTGTGCGGGCTTTTCTCTGATTGCAGTGTGCAGTTTTCTATTGTTGCAGAGTGCGTGCTCTGTGGCAGGCGGGCTTCAGTAGCTGCTGCGTGTGGACGCAGTAGTTGTGGTTTCCAGGCTCAATAGTTGTGGTGCACGGGCTTAGTTGCTCTGAGCCATGTGGGATCCTCCCTGACCAGGGATCGAACCCATGTCTCCAGCACTGGCAGGTGGATTCTTTACCACTGAGCTACCAGGGAAGCTCTGGCAGGCAGATTCTTAGTGACTGGGCCATGAGGGAAGTCCTGGTGCTCTGCTTTGAAAGGTGCTCCTCATCTAACACACAACTCGGACAGCAAAGAGTGAAAGCCTTGCTGGCTTGAGGTTTCTGAGCATAACCTCTGCCCAAATCACTGGTGTACCAATGAGCTATGAAGATATGGAAGAGACTTTGGGCAGCTAAAAACTCCTCTTCCAGGAAGCAAAACAAAACAGCAAGGTTCTGAGCAGAACCTTCAATGGCTACATAGTCTAGGGAAGTGGTCTTCACAATTTTGAATAGACAAGTTAGTTACCTATTAAAACTAAAGAAGAAGAAGAAGAAAACAGAATCCAAAATCACTACACATATTATCTACAATCTTTGCTTTTTAACAAAAAATATTATGAGATACACAAAGAAACATAAAAGTATGACCCATACACAGGAAATAAAAATCAGTCAATAAAAACTGATTCCAGATGGACCTGGGTGTTGGATTTTTGTATGTACACAAAAATTTCAAAAGTGACATGTAAGTATGCCTTGCTTAGTCAACTCAGTTGTGTCCAACGCTTTATGATCCCATAGGCTGTAGGCCGCCAGGCTCCTCTGTCCACGGGGATTCTCTAGGCAAGAATATTGAAGTGGGTTGCCATGCCCCCCTCCAAGGGATCTTCCCAACCCAGGGATTGAACTAGGTCTCCCTCATTGCAGGCAGATTCTTTACCATCTGAGCCACCTGGGAAGCCCCAAATATGTCTAAGGAACTTAAAAAATATATGTATTCAAATAATTAAGAAGAAATATGTTAAAAATGGGTGAACAAATAGGGATACACAGCAGAGAAACAGATCCTATTAAAAAGATTCAAGTGGGAATTCTAGATAATGCTGAAATCCTAGAGAAATGCTGAGAAGTATCATACTGAAAGGAAAAATATATTAGATGAGCTCAACAGATTTGACCTGACCAAAGAAAATCAGTGAGCTTTTAAAATATAAATTATAAATCTGGAGAATGTAAAGAAAAAAGATTGAAAAAAATGAACAGAATCTCAGAGACTTGTCTGGATCACATGAAGCAGTGTATCTACATTTAGTTGAATTTCCAGGAGAGAAAAGAGAAAGAGGCACAAAATATACTTGAATAAACAAAGGGTGAAACTAATGGGATTAATGGTTAACTTTGCATCAGAAACAGTTGAAGTCAGAAAACAGTGATGATTCAAATGCTAAAAGAAAAACCTCTCAACCAAGAATTCTATATCTACACTATTTTTCAGAAATGAAGACAAAATAAAGACAATTCCAAATAAACAATCTGGCAGAATTTGTTGTTAGCATATTTGCACTGTAAGAAATGATAAAGGAAGTCCATCAGGCTGAAGGGAAATGACAGCAGACGGTAACTCAAATCCATAAGAATGAATGAAAAACATGGGAATTGCTAAATATGTGCACCCATAAGGAAGATTATATGTATTTATATATTTTCTGCTTTATTTGCTTAATTTCTTTAAAAGGCATATGACTTTAACGAAAGCATTTTAACATTTTACTGTGGGGTCTACAACATATAAATATGTAATACCTAGCAACAGTAGTGCAAAAGGGAGAACAATGTTACTAGACTGGTGATGTGTGATGTGTGTGTGTGCTAAGTTGCTTCAGTTGTGTCTGACTCTGCAACCCTGTGGACTGCAGTAGTACATAAATGTTTTCTTGAGGTAGACGATGCATACTATTGCTGTTGTTGTTAAGTCATGTCTAACTTTAGCGACACCTTGAACTGTAGCCTACCAGGCTTCTCTGTCCATGGGATTTCCCAGGCAAGAATACTGGGGTGGGTTGCCATTTCCTTCTCCAGGGGATCTTCCCAGCCCAGGGATCGAACCCAAGTCTCCTGCATTTTTTACCACTGAGGCAGCAGGGATGCCCCAATATATCTTCAGAAGAACTACTAAAAAATAAGGCAAAGAATAGAGCTATCAAATTAACAAGGATTAAAATACAATACAAAAGTATAGGAAAATTCCCTTTCCTCCATACCTTTCTAGCATTTATTGTTTGTAGATTATTTGATGATGGCCTTTCAAACTGGTGTGAGGTAATACCTCATTGTATTTTTTGTTTTTCGTTTAAAAAAATGTATTTATTTTCATTTCTGGCTGCGCTGCATCTTCATTGCTGCACAGAGGCTTTCTCTAGCTGTGTTGTGCAGGCTTCTTATTACGGTGGCTTCTCTTGTTGTGCAGCACAGGCTCTAGGGTACGTGGGCTCTGTAATTGTGGCACTCTGGTTTAGTTGCTCCACGGCATGTGGAATCTTCCTGGACCAGGGATTGAACCCATGTCCCCTGCATTGGAAGGTATATTATCATCCATTGCATCACCAGGGAAATCTCATCATTGTAGTTTGGATTTGCATTTCTCTAATAATTAGTGATGTTGACCACCTTTTAATGTGCCCGTGTATATCTTCTTTGGAGAAATGTTGATTTAGGTCTTAAATGGGAAGGAAATCCAAAAAAGAGCAGATATATGTAGATATATAGCTGATTCACTTTGCGGTACAGCAGAATAACACAACATTATAAAGCAACTATACCCTAAGAATTTTTTTAAAAAGGAATACAAAATATAATTTATAAGCATGAAAAGCAGTACAGGAGGAAGAGAGGAGCAACAACAATGACAAAAAGGTGAGATGAATAGAAAAAAATAGCAAAACAGCCTACCTCATCCAACTGTATTAATAATTACATTGAATATGAATGGACTAAACACTCCAAACAAAAGTCAGATATTGTCAGATAGGATTTTAAAAAGCAAGATTCAGTATTTGTTTCCTACCAAAGATGATTTTAAATTCAGTGACACAACTGCAATCAGGACATTTTTCACTTTGGATATTATAATTTTCATCTTCAGAAGTTCCATTTGGCTTTTTTCTTTCATCTCAAATTCTCTTTCAATATGGCTACATGGCATTTCTTCTACCATCTGAATATATGGAGCATATTTATAGTAGCTGATTTTTAATGTCCTTATCTGTTAGTTCAATCATTGATATACTTTTTGTGTATGTTTCTATTGATTTTTTTTTTGTCTAGGTTCTGATTCACTATTTTCCTGCTTCTTTGCATGCCTTGTAGTATTTTTTGTTTTTGTTTTTTAATCAGATACCAGACATTGTGAATTTATCTTGTTCATTGCTAGATTTTTTTGTGTTCCTTTAAACACCATTATATTTTTTCTGACACAGAGTTGTTGGATCACACTTGGATCTTTTCAAACTTTTTTTTACACTTTTTCTTTGGGGTCCACAGCAGCCTTTAGCATGGTTTTAGGCCCATTGCTGAGATGTTTGACTTTTAAGTTTCCTACCTGATATCTCATATATTATGAGATCTTTCCATTCTGACTTGTGGGAACAAGAACTTTGCTCAGTCCTATGCTATGGCTATTCTTTTCTGAGAGATCTTTCCCTGACCTCGGGTAAGTCCATCTCATTCAAGCATAGATAAGCACTCAGTCATAAACATTTGGTTGACCCTTCTACAGATTTCTGGAGCTCTCTTTCTTCCTAGCTCCCTCGCCTGCAGTACTCTGCCTGGCAAATTTTGACTGCCTTATTCTCCCCTAACTCCAGTCTCTGCTTCTGACTTAGCAAGAAACACTGGACTCTGTTTGGGTTCCCCCTTTCTATGCTACCACCTGGCAACTCTTTCCAGAGGGTAAGCTGGTGCTGTTACAAATCTCACCTTATTTGTTTTCCTTCACTCAGGCATTACAGCCCTGCTTTGCTGTTGTCCAGTTTCTGAAAGCTATTGTTTCATATAATTTTCTAGTTTCCTATTTATTTAAGGCAAAAGATAGATTTACTCTTCATTCCAACATCTTGGCTAGAAACAAAAGTTTCAATTTCCTTGCTTTTAAAAAATACTTTTACAATATAATATGTATATACAATTAATTTTTTGAGTATTCTAAGATTATATAAATGCATGGTAAATAATACTGTAAGTTGTTTTTTAATTATTTTCTCCACTTAAAGTAGGGCTTATAATATTTATCTTTATTGGTTTTGGTAGTTACAATCCACTCATTTTCACCACTGTATAATATTTCATGATGGGACTGCACCAATATTTACTTCTCTTCTGTCAGTGTTGGGATTGTTTTAGTTTTGTGTTATCATACACAAAGGTTAGTGCTAATAGAAGTATTCTTATGTGTCTGCTAGTAGACAGATGCAACAATTTCTCTAACATAAATAGCCAGGAGTGGAAGTACTGGATTTGAGTGTAGACAATATCCACTTTATAGGATCATGCCCTCCTTTGTATTTTTCAAACTCCTAGGCTGATTTCAGTTTCTCAGCTTCTCTTTACCAGCTCAGAGCCTTTGCACAAATCACTTTCCATACCCAAAATACATTTACCATTTGCTGTTTACAAAGTATGCTCTTTCTATGTTTTAGATGTCTGCCCAAGTGTCACCTTTGCAGAGAAGCATGCTTTGACAACCGACTCCAAACGTTTCCCCTCTTTATTCTCTGTTGTGGCACCTAGTTCATTTATTGCCTCTTTCTTTCACAAGGCTGTAATGTTCATGAGGGCAGGAGCAGTATCTACATTGTTGAACATTATTTATCTAGTGCCTAGCTCAAGTGGATATTTTAAGAAGTATTTTCTGGAGGAATGAATACATTTGTTGTTCAGTTGCTCAGTTGTGTCTGACTCTTTGTAACCCCATGAACTGCAGCATGCCAGGCTTACCTGTCCTTCACTATCTCCCAGAGCTTGCTCAAACTCATGTCCATTGAGTCAGGATGCCATCCAACCATCTTATCCTGTCATCTCCTTCTCCTCCCATCTTCAATCTTTCCCTGCATCAGGGTCTTTTTTAATGAGTAGGCTCTTCATATCAGGTGAATGAATACATAAGCAGAAGCAAAAAAAGATATTATAATCTCTTTTTACAAATAAGGATGTTGAGGCTCAGGAAGGGTTATGTAACATAGCAACATGAGACAGTGACTGAAGAACCAGGATTCCACTACGGGACTTGTTTTTGAAGGCTTTGGATAACAGTGTTAAACTAATAGAATCTTCCAATTGTTATGAAGGTGATCTCTCTTAGTTCCTGGGACCCCCTTCACTATCTAGTGCTCTAGCATTATGGGGAACTTTTGGAGCTAACTAGCATGTTTTCATAGGCTGTTGGGCATCTCTTACTCTGCATATTGAAGACAGGTACCTTATTAATTGTTGTCATATCATAAAAGAGTTTCTGTGGAGGGTAAGGAGTGGGATAACCAGGATCTATTTCACTAATTAAACTTGGACTATCCCACTGACTTAAGATCACCTTTATCTGTGCTTTAAACATAAACCAGAATGTGTTATTATGGTTTCTTGTGTTTAGGAACATGCCCTTTGATCTCAGTGTCTTAGATGTCTAACAGAGTAACTGCCTTACAGTATATACTCAGTACATATTAGGTGAGTGAGAAGCAGCAGAAGCTAGGTTGTGAGAAGGGGATATCATTTCACCTTAAGGGCAAAATAATGCCGCTGAGGTTTATGCATATGCTTTTCATATTATATATAGGTGTACCTCAGTATCTCTGCTCGATTCCAGACCAGTGTGTGTGAGTGCTAAGTCGCTTCGTGTCTGACTCTTTGTGACCCTTTGGACTGTAGCCCACCAGGCTCCTGTGTCCATGGGATTCTCTAGGCAAGAATATTGGAGTGGGTTGCCATCCCTCCTCCAGGGGATCTTCCTGACCCAGGGATCAAACCCATTTCTCTGACGTCCCCTGCACTGGCAGGTGGGTTCATTACCACTAGCTCCACCTGGGAAACCCTCAGAGTACTGTAACAAAGAGAACATTATAAAAAAGTGAATAACATACATTTTTTAGTTCCCCAGTTCAGTTCAGTTCAGTCGCTCAGTCGTGTCCGACTCTTTGCGACCCCATGAATTGCAGCACGGCAGACCTCCCTGTCCATCACCATCTCCCGGAGTTCACTCAGACTCATGTCCATCGTGTCCATGATGCCATCCAGCCATCTCATCCTGGGTCGTCCCCTTCTCCTCCTGCCCCCAATCCCTCCCAGCATCAGAGTCTTTTCCAATGAGTCAACTCTTTGCATGAGGTGGCCAAAGTACTGGAGTTTCAGCTTCAGCATCATTCCTTCCAAAGAAATCCCAGGATTGATCTCCTTCAGAATGGACTGGTTGGATCTCCTTGTTAGTTTCCCAGTGCATATAAAAGTTATGTTTACACTATACTGTAATCTATGTGTGCAGTAACATTATATCTAAAAAATGTACATGCCTAGTTTAGAAACTTTATCGCTAAAAAATGCTAATCGACATCTGAGCCTTCAGTGAGTTGTAGCAGTAACATGAAAGATAATTGATCACAGATCACCATAACAAATATAAAAATAATGAAAAAGTTTGAAATATTTTCAGAATTACCAAAGTGTGACACAGAGACATAAAGTAGTAAGCAAATACTGTTGGAAAATGGAGCCTATAGACTTGCTCAAGGCAGGGTTGTTTCACAGACCTTCAATTTGTTAAAAAAAAAAAAAGAATAGAAACTCAGTATCTGTAAAGTGCAATAAAGTGAAGCACAATAAAATGAGGTGTGCCATATACATATACATATACATATGTATGTATGAAAGTAAAGTAATATAATAGCTTGTTCTGAAGACATACTGTTATCAGAAATAAGCATTATAAATTATAGCAAAATTAAAGATACTTGACAAAACCAGCATATTCTGGCCAGGAAGACTCTTGAAGCTGTGGAAATGTTGGTAGAATTATCCCTTATGGCAGAATTAACTCCACCCACACATAGACACACACATACACACAAAGTATACTAGAAAAAAAAATCTAACAAATATAACTCTGGTAGAGACATGAAAGCAAAACTAAAATCTAAGTATAGCAACATAAACCAGTTGTTACTGTCGAAGGGTATTTGGCATCGTGACTAAAAGTAGGGGCAGGAACATCAAACCTGGGTTCAAACCCAGCTCCGCCATTTAGTACTGTAAGAACTCAAATTACTGCTCTGAGCTTCCAGCTTCTCCTCTGCAAAGTGAGGACAATAACATCTACTTTGTAAGGTTATCGTAAGGTTAAATGACGTAATAGGAGTGTTTTAAACAATCCTGGATACATATTAAATGCTCAGTAAATAAGAGTGCTATCACCATTGTTCTCATAATCATCATTATATCATATTGGTAATTTGACTAACACACTTCCATGGGCAGCTCATGCAACTGGACATGTACTTTGTTTGGACAGCACAGAAAGTATTTTTCTATATACTTGCTGTCCCTTCTTTTTCTCTATTCAGATAATAGACTATTATAAAGTACCTGGACAACTGGATTAATCTGCTATGATAACAGTTAATGCCAAATGTATTAGAAATAAAAAACTATTTTAAGGCCCATTCCATGGGGAGAATACTACATCTTCATTATCATGGAGCACAGGGGGTCTTGCTGAACAATTAAAACAAGAAAGACTCAGAAAGTTCAGAGTGGGAGAAATACTTCTGCACAGTAAGAGGCAAAGAAGCTGGATAAACGTGTGGTTTAATCCTAGCTCTATCTCATTATTTATAATGTTTGAAGTTAGATAGTTTTGTGAGCAGTAGTTTCTTCATTGATAAAGTGAGAGTATACCTGCCTGTCAAAATTCTGTGAGCATTAGATAGTATAATCGCTGCTGAATTGCCTGGTGGAACACCTGGCACAAAGTAGACACTGATAAAGAAAAGAGCGATCTCTTCTTTCCTTCCCAAATCTCTCGAGTGTTCTAAAGTCTCAGTGGAAGGAAGCTAAAAAAATTCCTTTCTGAGAATAAGGGGCAGCTGTTGGAAGTGAGAGAGTGTGGTCCAGGCCCTGGAGATCTTCCTGTTTTTATAAAATCTCAAAATGAGGAAGCAACAAATAACAGAGTACCAAAAAGGAATTGCTGTGTGCTCTCTCTTTGATTTTTTTTTGTTTTAACTTCCGTTTCTGTCTTCCTAACGTACCTTCTTCTTAAGGTTTTATTGTAGTCTAGATCCTTCTAGAACAAAATGTCCAGGTAACATGATCATATAAGCTAAATACTGAGTTTTGGAAGTAATGACAAACGTATCATATAGGCATAAATCTTTAGTGGCTATGCATTTCTGTTAAGATTTTCTTTTATGTGGATCATTTTTTTTGTCTTTATTGAATTTGTTACAATATTGCTTCTTTATTATGCTTTGGTGTTTTGACCTCAGGGCATGTGAGATCTTAACTCCGCAATCAGGGAGTGAACCTGCATGCCCATATTGAAAGGCAAAGTTTTAACCAGTGGACCACCAGGGAAGTTCCATGGTTATGCATTTTTGTAAAGATTAATAAATTCTGAAGAAATGAAGCTTCATTTCTTCATTCAACTCATAATTTGAAAATTCATTATGTCTTAGAAACTGTCCCAGATCCCAGTAACACAGACATAACACTATCTTTTCAAGTTGTTTGCAGCCCAACTCCTTTCCTCTTACCCTCAACCCTTGAAATGTGATTGCAAAGAATATTTACACAAAGACAAAACTCTCCCATACTGATTTCTAACCATTGTCAGCCTTTATAATGATAGGAAGTCAAAGAAAGGAAATGCCAGAAAGCTACGAAGACAAAACAGACACACAAGAAAGTGTGACATGGTTAGTCAACATGGTACAGATTTTCAACTTAATCTGGGTATATTCACTGATTTTTAAAATCATTTCTAGGCCATTATCTGAAAAATCTACTTTTTGTCTTTCCACTTAATTAAATCAGAAATGTCACTTACTTCTGTTTTCTTTTTGATCTGTAATAAGAACTCATTCAGCTTGAGTCTCTCGAGATTTGAGATGCATGCGTTTTCTTACGAGGTGTGCTCTAATCTCATAAGTGGACTTTGTTAGATTTTCTTGCACTCAAATCCCCTTTGCTCTATCTTTCATGTTGTTGCTCAGCCGCTATGTCATGTTTGACTCTTGTGACCCCGTGGACTGTAACCCACCAGGCTCCTCTGTCCATGCGATTTCCCAGGCAAGAATACTGGAGTGGGTTGCCAGGGCATCTCTGCAACCTAGGGATTGAACCCGCTCCTCCTGTTTGGCAGGTGGATTCTTTACTCCTGGGACACCAGGGAAGCCCACCTTATGTTTCATAGTTATTTTAAATTAATTTTCCTTGCTACATTGTTTGCATTATTCTATGCCACCTGAAATCCCTTGGGAATCAAGGAAAGATAAATAGAAATATAGGCCTTGGCTTTTATACTATACTCGTTGAAGATAGTCTTTCTTTGTGTATTCTTTCAGAAACGCAACTCACAAGATTTTTTTAACCTGTCAACAGTTAAAAGATAATGGTTACAATGGCAAATGCTAACTTTACAGAATTTTAATTTATTTTATTAATAAGACTAGTTAGTTTTATTAATAAACAACAGGTCAGGGAATTTGTTTTTTATAATAGCCCAAATTTCAGAGCCTTTTTCACCTTGGTACAAATAACTATTAGAAAAAATTATAAAAACATATATCAATGGATTTATGTTTTAAAGCATTCTAATCTGTTTCTTCCAATCGTTTCCATGTTATTTGATTTGTAATGAACAGGATGGTTAAAGGTTCAAAAAGCCCCCTGGAAGTCTTTCTTTTGGGATACATCCAACTCAGAGCATGAAATATTATAGCTGCATAAATTATTAATACCACTTTAAACCTCTGTTGGAAACTGCAGCGTGAACCAGACTGTTTTACTATGTAAACCACACCATGGGAGCGTGTTAAGCACCTATAGATGCTGTTCTAATTCTTTCAGCACTTAGCACAGTGCCTCCGAGCACAATTGGCTCAATTATACATGTTTAATTCACTGAGTTCCAATCATTTGAGTTCATTTGATCCACTAAATCATTAATAGGGGAAGAGGGGCTCATAGTCAGTTAGTTCAATTCAACAAGCATTTATGGAACACCTATTGTGTAATCCAATCATGTCACTCCCATACTTAAAATCTTGCAATTATTCCCTATGGTTTTCAGGATAAAGTTCAACCTCTTCATACAGCATATGAGGCCCTACCTAATCTATCAGCAACGGCAGATATGTGACATACAGGCTCCACTCCGTTCTTCTGCTCCCATTACAAATGGAGCTATTGATTGCATCAATTTTCCCCACAGAGACTGGACATGGCTTCAGAATGCTTCTTAATACAATGTTCCAGGTGGCCACTACCAATAGATCAGAGTTGAAACCTATTTGCTAGTCCGGACAATCTACCCTTCTAGTCTCCCAAAATGTCACAAAACACCATTTGCTTTAGCCACATTGCAAGAAATATAGTTCCCTAAACACGGAGAACTTCCACACTTGCCTGCCTTTGCCTCTGCTATTCCCTCTTCCTAGAATAATCTTCTCCTCCATGTTTGCTAGCTCACACATTCTGAACAACTCAGACCAAGCTTCACATGAAGATCTGTATGCCTTTCTTCTGTGCTCTCAAAGAAACCTGCACCTAGTATTTTATCAGGGGGACCATGATTGTTAACTGCTTGACTCCCTGACTAAAATTAAATTCTTTAAGAGAAGGGGTCATGTTTTATTTCACTTTGTAAATATTTCAGGCAGCCAGCACAGGGATTCAAAAAATGTTCAAAAAATAAACATTCTAGCCACTGTACTAAGTTCCAGGAACACAAAAGAGAATAGGGTGTAAGACTAGGAAACAGTTATTGAGTATTCCTACATACTAGGTCCTATTCCAAGCACTTTATGTGGATCATCTTATTCAAACCTCACAGCAACAAGCCTTCAAGGGAGGTGCTACGAGTATCCTCCTTTTGTGAAATGAGGAAACTAAGACACTGAGAAGCCAGCTGGTCTCTCCAAGGTAATTCTCAGCCAGAGAGTCTGGTTCCAGAGTTTCTAACTATTATGTTCCACTGCCTGGGCCCTGAACTCCTTAAGGAGTTCAAAGACTAGCAGAGGAAGACAGGCAGGTAAATGACTCATCACCATAGAGTATGGAAAGATTATAGTAGTTGTTCGTGCAGCATAAAGGGGTAGCACAAAGGAGGGAGGGGTTAATGTGGTTGGGGCAGATGGACAGGTGTTCAGGGAAGGTTTCACTAAAGAAGTGTATTCAAATCAGCTTTGACAGACTAAGAGGAGGACAGGAGATGGAGATGAAGGGAAGGATATGCTAGGCAGAGAGAAGAGTATGTGCAATACACAGAGGAGGGAAGCAATGTGATGTTTGGGCACCAGGACCAGCTATATAATTTGCTGAGCCCAGAGAAAAATGGAAATGTGTGGCCCCTTATTCACAAATTACTAAGAATTTCAAAACAGGTATAGCAGAGCATGAACTCAAACAGCCCTTGTAAGTGCAGGGCACAGGTTGCATTGTCCATGAAGCCAGACTGCTGGGCACCATAAATGCTTCAGCCTTGCTGGAACAAGAAGTACCTGGGGCAGAAGTACTTTATGAGGCAGGAAATGACACTGCTGAGGTCAGCAGAGGTCAGATCATATGCCCGGCTGAACAGCCTGGACTTTACCCCATAGTTAACAAGAGGCCAAAGAAGGCATTTCAGCAGGGATGCAACCTGATCAGATTCATTTACAAAAAGATAACTTCTGTTCTCCTATTGGGAGTGGATGGAAGACCAGCAACAGCATTAGCAATTACGCAGGTCAGAGATGCTCAGGTCTTGAACTTGGCCTTTTCAGTGGAGACGTCTGAGAAAGATAGGTCTGAGAGATGAGGAGGAAGCAGAGCTGGCAGGAGCTAATGCTAAGGGTGCACAAGGAGCCCATGAGGAAAGAAGACTGGACCAAAGGCTCAGCCAAGGGTGTGGGGTTCAAGAGAACACATCACCCTTGTGCTTGGGCCTACCAGACCCATTGAAAGCAGTGCTTGATACAATTATTTACCATCATTTACATCAGGGACACCCCCAATCCTTGTACAAACTGTAAGAAATAAAGTCCTTGTGCAGATTTCCATTTCTGCTGCTCCCACAAGCAAAGAGGCACATGAAGAGTCTATTTATTTGCTTCTTGATCTCTTTCCAAAGAACCATGGCTTTTTGGGTCACTCAAGTTTTTCCCATGAAATAGAAAAAGAAATGATCCTAAAAACCCTTCTGATGTGATTTCTCAACTGCCAAACTGTTCCCAAAAACTTCCTGAGTTCCCTTTGGTTTTCTGGCACTATTTGAATGTGATCTCCAATATAATACGAATAAAATAACACCTTAGTGTTTAGAAATAGAAGTTCAATGCAAATACAGCAATATCAGTTTCATTTAATGTGAAGACAGTGAACATCCAGATCCTGGGAAGATAATGATGTTTCACAGAACTAATGTATTCACACCACTTCTCCTTAATCTTGGATGCTATTTTCCTTTTGTAGACATTTTCCCAATTATAGTAACTTCCTTTTCACTTCTTTGCTAATAAAACTTCAGTTCAGTTCAGTTCAGTCGCTCAGTCGTGTCCGAATAAAACTTAGGGAACCAGAATATCAACAAACACAAACTTAAATAGTCAAAGCATGGGCTTGCTCACAAGTCATAATCATCATTGTTAAACAACTTTTAAAACCGGGAACATTGCAGATTATACTTGGATTTATTCTCTAGTTCTAAGACTTGTCACTTAAACATGTTCTTTAACGATCTAAATGCTCCTAAAAAGGGTAGCAATCATCTAACAATATACAAATCATCAGGCAGCTTGGTGTAGCTGAAAGGTCATGGGCTTTCAGGGAATAAGTGTTGGTACAGGTATGATCTTGGTCAAGTTATTTAATTTCCCTGACCCTGGGTGTTGCCCTGGGTGTAAACCAGAGTTTATCTTTGCATTGAAGGTTAATAGAAGAATGAGTAAGCTCATGAAAGTATAAATAAATTGTCCCAAAGCATACCTTCAATAAAGTGAGGTTCCTGAGTAGCCTATATGTGTGTTTGGTAAGGCAGCTGAAGTGATATTTAATATCTCTTTATTCTCTACCAAACTTTATTTATTTATTAAAATTAATTTATTTTTGGCTGTGCTGCATGACGTGGGATCTCAAGTTCCTCAACCAGGGATTGAACCCAGTTCACTCCTAACCTCTAATCTACCAGGGAATCCCCTCTCTACCTAATGTTAATTGCTTGGTTCTGAGGGTTCCTGAGTAGGTTTCTTCCCTTTGGGTGTAACCAAGTGGGAAGATCCTTCAGATCCCAGTTTAAGAACTCGAATATGTCACTGTGCCAGGGTGGAACCTGAGACAACCCACCAGCAGCACTTGGAAATTCAGAATCTTTATCCTCCAAACATCTGGGAGCTCTTCTCTTCCCTTCCCTTCCTAGGAACTGCTTTTTAGGCTTCACATTCAGTGCTGCATTAATTTCCACAGAGGCCTCCCCCAGCCTCCCTGACCTCTCCATTCCATCAGATCCCAGGCCATAAGTTCTCCTAGAGACCTGTAGTTGTTTCTTTGTAGAACTTAGCACAATTATAATTGAGCAATTAATTCTGCAATTAGTTGTTTCATGTGCATTTCCTTCGATAGCACAAGGATTCCACTGGAACTCTTTCTTGTTCATCACCTGTGGGCCTCATCCCCGTGGGCCCTCTTGCACATTGTTGTTGTTCGGTTGTTCGGTTGTGTACAGCTCTTTGCAACCCCACGGACTGCAGCACATCAGGCTTCCCTGTCCTTCACCATCTCCCTGACTTTGCTCAAACTCATGTCCTTTGAGTCGATGATGCCATCCAATAGTCCCATCCTCTGTCATCCCCTTCTCCTCCTGCCCTCAATCTTTCCCAGCATCAGGGTCTTTTCCAATGAGTTGGCACTTTGCATTGGGTGGCCAAAGTATTGGAGCTGCAGCTTCAGCATTGGTCTTTCTGATGAATATTCAGGGTTGATTTCCTTTAGGATTGACTGGTTTGATCTCCTTGCTGCCCAAGGGACTCTCCAGATTCTTCTCCAGTACATAGTAGATGCTTAATAACCACGTGTGACTAAATGAATGAGGAGGTGCTGGGTCCTTGTTAACTGATAAACACAAATATGATCCATAGTTATACACGATGATATGGGTTAATTTGCTTGATTTAGTGAATATACTTTGAACAAAGGACTAGGCTTTGCACAAGGACATTTGTGATTGGTAACCAGTACAGTGCACTTACTGAATTGCTTATCTCAGGGAGGGGGTGAATTTGTGCAGATCTATCCATACTTTCCCCCTTAATAACTGTAGAGTCCAGTGGTATACACTTACAAGTTGGTGAGACAAAATGGCCATCTCTCAAAGATGATATGTCTTCATGGAGTGGCCAAGTGAGGAGGAGAATAGAAATGAGAGAAACACCTTCCAAAGCCACGGTGGTGGCACCTTTAACCTTGCCTACAGAATTTGAGTACACCCAAGAGTGACCTCCTGAGGACTCCAAGCAGTGGGGTCAATGCATGGGTGGTATGTGGATGATCAGTTGCTTCAGTCATGTCAGACTCTTTGTGACCCCATGGACCAGGCTCCTCTGTCCATGGGATTTTTCCCAGCAAGAAGACTGGAGTGAGTTGCCATGCCCTCCTCCAGGGGACCTTCCCTACCCAGGGATCTAACCTCTGTTCCTGCATTGCAGGCAGATTCTTTCCGCTGAGCCACAGGGTAAGCCTGCATGGGTGGAGGAGGAAAGCAATTAACAATGAGAAATTACCCCACAGAAGACACTGAATCTACTGACACTGATATTTTCCCCCAACCAGAGCTGAAGAGACTGAGGTTCCGAGATCGTCAGTAAACTTTCCAAAGACACCGAACTAGGATGTAAAATAAAGACAACTGATAGAGAATGAAAAGAAAATACTAGAAAAGAACAAGGAAGAAAATGATGGGGGAAATAGAGAGAAATAGGATGGGCCCAGCCTACACAGGCTAAGGGCAGCCTCATTTTTCTAAGAAATTTATGGCAACCACTAGCTCTATGACCCATTCAATCTCCCTAATATTCACCCCATGTTAAGAGGCAAAAACTCAAGGTATGTGGCGTCTAGGAAGTGGGACAAAGCACCTCACCTTAAAGCCACCGTTATCAATGATCAATTTAGTAGGGATGAATTATCAGATATCTGAAAAGGATATGATGATTGGTTAAAGAAAAAGAGGAATGTGGGCAAGATCAAGAAAAATTACCTAAGAGAACAGGTTGTGGGCATAAAAATCCTTCCACCATCACCATTTTGCCCTGCACCAGCCATTCCAAATCACCACTTTTGCACCTCAGGTCTGCAATGGACATGTTTTAGATGCATGGTCTGAGCTCTGCTTAACAGAGATCTGACCCTCACCATGGTCAACCCATGAAGGTGACTTCTTTTGCACATTAAAAGAATTAAATGGTTCCACCATGAACCAAGTGGCTTGTGCCAGAATGTGGAGTCATTCTTGACACCTCTACTTATTTATTCATCACAATCAGTCATTTGTTAAGGCTCAGTTCTGCCTCTGAATATATCTTCACTCTGCTTTTTTTTTAATTCCCTCTGCTGCCATCCTCCCCAAGGCCCTCAGCTCCCTCTTACACTATTGTAACAGACTCCTGATTGTCTACTCTTGCTTCTGTCCGTGTTATTCTCTGTCCAAGATACAGAAGAATATTTTAAAACACAAGTTTGATCATGTCCCTCCCCTGCTTTAGACCCTTCAATGGCTCCCTCTTGTTCCTGTGATAAAATCCCCAATCCATCTGACAACCAGCAAGGCCCTACCTACATCACCTTGGCTAACTCTGCAGCCCCGACTCCTGCCTCTCCACCTCTCACTGCACTGGCCTTCTGTCTCCCGACTCACCAAACTCTTTCCTTTTTAACCCCTCACTTGTGTGCCATTCTCTCTGCCTTTAAAACAGTGTTAATATCAATCTTCCTCACAACATGTTGTTGTAAGCTCCTTGAAGTTAGGGAATATAGCTACCATTTTAAGGGGCCATTGTCTACCATTCTATCTCTAGAGCTTAGCACAACCCACGGCACACAGTAAGATGTCATTAAATATCTTTTGGAAGAGTAAATAAATATTTGTTGGAAGAGTAAATAAATATTTGTTGACTAACTGTCAACAAATAATAGCATCCACTTACTCAGTCTACAGATATTTCTTGAATCAGTAGCTCTGCCAGGTAATGTGTAAAGCAGTTAAGATACACTGAACAAAATAGACATAGTCCCTGACCTGTTAGAGTTTATAGTCCAGCAGACTTTCTCCCTTTCCTATTGTAATGAAATATGGATCTTAGATCTTGTAAAATCTTGCATGATAATTTTCCTTTTCTTGGAGTTTTCTTGAACTATATGATTTAGCTCTTAAACTCTCTCTCCTAAGCTCTTGCTCTATTATTTTTCTCATCTCCCCACTGACAAGGTAAGATGCTTGAAGGCAGGGGATTGTTTCAACTCTTTTTTCTTTTTGGTCATATCTCAGTTTAAACAGAAGTTTCTTGTAAGAAACAAAAATAACTATACTGTGTTTTTAAGTTAAAAAGTGGCATGCACATCTATGATGATGGAAATCAGAACAGTGGTTTTTATGGGATGTGAATATTGACTGGAAGGAGGTTAGAAGGGAGCTTTCTGGGGCAATGGAATTCTTACAGATCATGATTGGGGTTATATTATTATTGGGGTTATATCTTGATTGGACTTTATATTTTGTTTGGGTTACATGAAAGTGTACATTTGCCAAAACTCATCAAACTGTATGATCTGTGTGTGTCTTTCACTGAAGGTAAAATTTTACCTCAATTACAAATACTTTAAAAGAAAAGCAATATATGCTTATCACATGAAAAGTTATCAAATAAAAGTAAGCAAATATAGGAAAATCAAAATGAACTGTAATCCCATCACTCAAAGAGGAGCATTGATTACACTGTGGTGTATGTCCTTCCAAATTGTTTTATTTTTTACACTTTAGGACACAGTAGGGGTTCATACAGAATGTAGTGCCTCCTAATTTGCTTTTAAAAACTAGTATACTGAGAACATTCATAAGAGGGTCTTTATAATTACTTCTTATGGGACTAATTTGCTAACTAAGTAAAAATCAGGATCTTAAATTTCTTTCCAAAACTTTAAAAGCCTATGATATCCCATCATCATCACCAACAACACTTACTGAATGTGAAACGCCACCCCTGAAGAGATTTTTTGACCAAGAATGCTCTTCATGCTGTGTGTAAGATTACTAAATCTTAACTACCAGACGATCACTAACAGTAAATCTTTGAGCCGGTTCCAAATTTACAATCAGCTTTAACTATGAACAGTCTAGTGACTAAGTATATTAAAATCATCTTAGAATCCATTCTTCTGTCCTCCTCAGATTATTAAGCTGTTTTAAGATCCAATTCATGGCATGTTACTCATATTTATTGTTTAATTTGTATAGATTCTAATCCAATACAGGGACCCGCATAATTGTATGGCTAGACTATTGTGATCTACAGCCTCATAAAATTTGCCACAGCATGAGATCATACATGCATATCTTACATTTATATCAGAAATTCAAACCACATCAAACTTAAGACATAATATCTGAAGTCAACAAAGCCACAGCCCACCTATAACACTTCCTAAAATCTATTGCTAAATCTAGTTCACTAAGAAGACATCTGGGTAAATATTCTGGTGTGTCCTTTGTTAGTTTCCCGGTGGTGGCACACAGTACTCAGACAGAAGGAGAATTATTTGGAACTACCCAGAAAATTAGAAAAGTAAGGACTAGAAGCAAAGATCNGTCTCTGCCCCTTAGCTATGGGTCCTTTGAGCTAGTAACCAAACTCTCCAACAGGCCACAGCTTCTTCAGCAATAACATGAAGATTACAGTATCCACCCCAAAGATGGTTATGAGAATCAAGTGATATCATATAAGTAAAAAGTGCCATGCATATGATAAGCATTTAACAAATCAGCGGTTTTTATTAATAAATCACAAATCTAATTAGAAATCCTCTCAAACATCCCTGGGAGCCAACTTGCTGTTGCATACAGACTTTAGGAGAAATTTTAAAGGGAAGCACATGGGTTGAAATCTTCTCATCTCAGATTCTTGGAAATTTCTGCTAAGTGTTTTAGGTTAAGAGGAAGTTCTTTTCCTCAATAAAAACCTAGAAAAATGTAAAGAGACATTTATCCATGTCATGGACAACAAGAAGTCACTTGAGAAAAAGTTAATTGCAGAGTACTGCTAAAGGACTGTGTTTAACAGCTTCTCACAGCTAGACCCAAGACTTTAGGATTTACACTGTGGTTGAATTTAAGGCAAATATAGCTTCAGGATCACAGATGGACCTGTTTTGATAGTTTATGTAAAAGATATAGGCCCAAACTTATAACATGGAGTAGAGGGTCCAGTTGCTAGGGATAATGAGAGACACGCCAAATTAACCAAACTTAATTCAAATGGTCATTAAACAATGACCCCACCTGGTTTTCAGTCGTTTTACCATCTGTTGTAGCTGTTTCTTCTCAGACGGGAGAGTTCCCACTAGTTCCCAGGTGCAACCTGTTTATTAAGAGACAGTGCCAAATCATACTCCATAGCATTTGGTAACCAGGCAATACATTAAGGTTAACAAGGCAAGCTGCAACCTAATCTCGACTAACCTATTGAAATGATTGAGATTTTTAAAAATTGATACCACAGCAGAGGGATGTGAATGTGTTTTTAATTCTTTAGGAAAAAGCTTTTAAGGCCCAGAAAAAACTTTTTTATAGTTGATTTTTCATTATTTATTTATTTTTATTTTGGCTGTGCTGGGTCTTCATTTCGGAGCACAGGCTCTTGCTTGTGGCATGTAGGCTTTCTCTATTTGGGGTGTGGACTTCTCTTGCTGCAGAGCCCAGGCTGTAGAGTGTACAGGCTCAAAAGCTGTGGCCTGCAGGCCTCTCTAGTTGTGGTTTACTTGCCCTGTAGCATGTGGAATCTTAGTTCCAGGACCAGAGATTGAACCTGAGTCCTCTGCACTGGAAGGCAGATTCTCAACCACTAGATCACAAGGGAGGTCCCTAGAAAAATAACATTTTTCATGGTAAACGAAATATTAAATGTCTTTTGGTGGTTGCTGAAAATTACAGAATGATTATTAGAATAACAAATTATTAAGCAAAGAAATCAAAGTTGGAAAGGTGTTATAGAACAAACTTTTTAGTTTCCAACCATGATCAACAAAGACAACGAGTTGAGCTGAGGTGGGGGGCTGTTGATAAGAGGAGGCCCAAGCCCGCAGACTTCTGTTTCTCAGCCCCACCCCCATCTGACTACATCAGCCAGAACACTTCTGCTTTTATTTATCTATGTGTGGGATTATACCTACTACTTCTTTGGAGTAAAGGGAGTTCTCTTCCCCCAAAAGGGAGGGAACTTCTTTCCCATCCCCAAAGAACTCTCCAAAGGGAGTTCCCATCCTCATTACTTAGTATATGAGGAAACTGAGATATGAAGAGGGTAAATATCCTAAGATCACGTATCATTCAATCCACCTTCTTAGAAGGACATCAAATTAGATTTGTCATGCTGGCTATGTAGGCAAAGTAGCCCCACAGATCTTAATTTTACAGCATCACTTCAAAAGATTTCTAAGATACAGATGTAAAATGTAAACAATCAAGTGATTCTATAGACAGGACTTCTTATATTTGATGGTAATGCTTTCCTAAAATAGGGAGGATAGCTTGCTAAGCCAGGGTGATACTCCAGCTGAGAAAGCAAAGTCCCTAACACACTTCTGCTTAGTGGCCAGTGATACTAATGGGGCCTCCCCCTCCTCTGTCTTAAAGGGGATGAGCTACAGCATATGGCAGAAACCCTTATAGGTCAACACAGAATGGTAAACACAATCCATCACTTTGCCACAAACTGATATGGTCCATGAAGCCCAGGAGTAAAGTGTTCATAATGGACAGTCAGATAACAGTCTGCTTACTGCATTCTTTGGTTACTAAAAATGAGGCTACTTTAGACCTTTACAATATAAAGTCAAACAGAAGCCAGAAAGAGTACTGTCGGACAACCTCTAGACCAGCCCTGAGAAATGGGTGTTTCGAAAGACTGTTTCCCAGACCCTCTTCAAAAGATCACAGCCTTATAGGGTTTAATCATAAATTGTCCTTTTTAATATTTAATATCTTCCAGACCTAGAGACTGACATTTTGTTGCCAAAGTAAAGGAAGACCAAAGCAAAAATGTAAGAATGCATATTATTCACAGAATAGATCTTAAAAACAATTTCAGCGTCTAAGCTCCCCTGGCAGAAATTTCCAATGACTAGAGATGAAATGCTTATAAGTGCTAAAGCCAGAGAAAGAGGTAAGAGTTCAAATAGTAGTAAAGAAGGCTTTTATTTCCCTTTGTGGTTTATTTCTTTTGCTTACAGTCTCCTAAATATTACTCAGTGTTTTCAATTGTATTTCCATTTGTTTTTCTTGTATGTTGCTTCTATAATGAACACTCCATCTCTGCTCTTTTAAACCTCCCACTTCAAAACTCACCTTCATAAAAACCTTTCAAGGTTGTTTTCCTCATCATTATAATCTTTTATGCTACAGTGAAAGAACAAGCCTTGAAACTTGGCAATTAAGTACCTTTTAATCTATTGGGTTTTATATGTACAAACGATACAGACTGATAGAGGTCACAAATCCTTAGTTACAGAATGGGCCAGTTTATAGCACCTGAAAAAATATATTTAAAAATTGTTGGGGTGGGGGTGAAGGGTGTACAAAGAAGAATATAAAAATGTAGATA
This sequence comes from Redunca redunca, assembly GCA_006410935.1. Classification (NCBI taxonomy): domain Eukaryota; kingdom Metazoa; phylum Chordata; class Mammalia; order Artiodactyla; family Bovidae; genus Redunca; species Redunca redunca. Next base: position 57,750 of record SJYQ01019105.1, read on the forward strand.
AGGGCATACAAACCTCTGTGATTAAAAACGTACAATCAACAAAAATAGGATTCAGTCAAAAATGGTTTCTGATATATACGAGACCAGAAGATGTGTAGCTTTATGTTCTAGTTCATTAATTAAACCTTTAAATCTGTATAACTTATTCATTCAACAATATCTGATTCAATGACAATTTATTCCGGGTCTACCCTGTGCAAGGCACTCTTCTAACTACTTAGGAATCAGTCAGTGACCAAAACAAATCCTACTCCAATCCTACTTATACTTGGGGAGCAGAGTGGGTAGGAGAGGGGAGCCAGATGATGATATATAAGTATGGTAAAAGTATTTTAAAAAGAGAGAGAACAGGGTTTAGGGGATCAGTAATGCCAGGAGTGGGCAGGGTAGGCCTCACCGAGAAAGAAACTTGAAAGGAGTGAGCAATGTGATGATCAGGAGAACATATTTATGGCTTTCAGTCAGTACAGGGCTTCCCTCATGACTTAGACAGTTAAGAATCTGCCTGCAATGTGGGAGAGGCAAGCTTGATCCATGGGTCAGGAAAGATCCCCTGGAGAAGGGAATGGCTCCAGTATTCTTGCGAGAATTCCATGGACAGAGAAGCCTGGTGGGCTACAATCCTTGGGGTCACAGAGATTCAGACACGATTGAGCGATTAACACTTTTAGTTAGTACAGAGCCCTGAGGCAGAAGGAAGGTCACTGTGGCTTGGAAGGAATGCATATGATAGAGAGTAGTAAAATATGAGATTTGAGGAGGGAATCAGTACTTTTTTAATAACAGGTTTATTGAGATACAATCTATATTACCTACAATTTACCCTATATATACTACTCAGTGACTTTTTAATATATTAATACAGTTGTGCACTGCATGGCATGTGGGATCTTAGTTCCCTGACCAGGGATAGAACCCATGTCCCCTGCATTGGAAGCATGGGGTCTTAACCACTGGACAACCAGGAAAGTCACTGGAAGGACTGATGCTGAAGCTCCAATACTTTGGCCACTGGATGCGAAGAGCTGACTCATTGGAAAAGACCCTGATGCTAGGAAAGATTGAAAGCAGGAGGAGAAGGGGGTGACAGAGGATGAAATGGTTGGACGGCCGATGGACATGAGTTTGAGTGAACTCTGGGAGATAGTAAAGGACAGGGAAGACTGATGTGCAGTCCATGGGGCCACAAAGAGTCAGACATGACTTAGCGACTGAACAGCAACAGTTGTGCAGTTATCACCATCATCCATATTAGAACCTTTCATCATGGTGAACAGAGTTTTGTAGGGTCTCTTAGACCTTAGCAAGGACTTTGGCTTTTACTCTAAGTGAAAAGTGGAGCCATTTAGTAAGTTTGGGTCAGAGAAGTGACTGTGATCTGACTTGATTTTATAGAAATAGTATATATAGTATTCTGTAGTTTATATAGTACTATAGTATTCTTTATTTCAGGGTTTCTCTGGTGGCTCAGATGGTAAAGAATCTGCCTGCAATGTGGGAGACACGGGTTCGATCCCTGGGTCAGGAAGATCCCCTGGAGAAGGAAATGGCTGCCCACCCCAGTATCCTTGCCTGGAGAATTCCATGGACAGAGGAACCTGGTGGGCTATTCTATAGTATATGTAGTATTACAGTATTCCATAGTATACAGAATACTTTGGCTGCTAGAGGTGAGTAGAGGAAGGATAAAAGCAGAGAGAGAAACCAGTTGTTGCAGCTATCCAAGGGGCAGATGGTGGTGGGGTTGTGGTGGAAGCCTGAGAAATGGTTGAATTATTTTATTTTTTGAAGTAAGTCAGTAGGGTTTGCTGATGGACTGGATGTGGGTTGTGAAGAAAGGAAGTCAAGGATGATACCATGGCTTGGGGGCTGAGCAATGGGAAGAACAGAGTTTCCATTAACCTATCCTGCTAAGTCGCTTCAGTCGTGCCCAACTCTGTGCGACCCCATAGACGGCAGCCCACCAGGCTCCCCCATCCCTGGGATTTTCCGGGCAAGAATACTGGAGTGGGTTGCCATTAACCTATAGGAGGACTATTACCAACTTTTGTCATTGTAAGTTTGAGATGCTTATTGCATATCAACACAGAGATGATGAGTAAGCCTGAGGTTCAGAGGAGATGACTGACCAGATTGGAAGTATATCTGGGAGTCATCAGCATATAAATATTTAAGGTCATGAGACTGGATGAGGTCACCAAGAGAGTGAGTGTAGACAGAGAAGAACTAAGCTTTTAAGAGTCAGGAAGGGTAAACCTTTACAATGAAGGACATGGGTGAAAAGAATCATCTCCTCTATTTCAGAGACAGAAAATTCAGAAACCTGGTCATATTACCAGAATACCAATGGCCAATTACCCATCCAGAACACCTATCTTCTTCACTTTTGAGCAGTCCACCAAGTAGAGACATTCACAGAGAGAACATTCCTACCATGATAGAAACATCCTGACACACTTAACTCAGTGGGAAGGTAGGGAAATGGGGTGAAGGGGTCCCTGAAAAATGTCCTAGAGAGTCTCTTCATCTGACACCTCAGCTGGATGGCCCCTGCATGGCTGGTGAAATGTGAGCAGCTAATGGAAACACAAGGTGGTCAGCCTAAAGCTCAAAACAACACCATGCCTCTAGTGCCATGAATATTAATAGCTGAAGAGAATTTCCATAGGGTAAGAATTTATTGAACACACAACAAGATAGTATTAAGGATATTGTATTAGGCTTTGATTCTACATAACAGATTACAAATAACAAGTTACTTAATGGTATAAAACAACACTTATGTATTATCACATAGTTTCTGCAGGTCAGATGTCTGGGTGTGGTTTAGCAGGGTGATCATTTTAGAGTCTCACAAGGCTAAAATCATGGTTGACTAGACTACATTCTCATTTGAAGGCTTGACTAGGGAAGGTTATATTGCCAAGCTCCCTCAGGTGGTTGGTAAAATCCTTTTTCTTGCAGCTTAATGGAAGTTTGTTCCTTCAAAACCAGCAGTGAAGAAAGAAAGTCTCTGGTGCTTCCAGTACTTCAGAGAAGGGTAAGCCCTCTTCTAAAGGGCTCAGTGATTAGGTTAGGCCCACCTAGCATAATCTCCCTTTTTATTTATTTATTTTTCTGTTCTTCTTAAAATTCTTTTCCCATTTAGGTTATCACAGAATAGTGAGCAGAGTTCCTTGTGCTATACTGTAGATCCTTGTTGGTTATCTATTCTTAATATGTCAGCGTGTACACAGAAACCCCAGACTCTCAGTCTATCCCTTCTACCAACCTTACCCCCTGGTAACCATAAGTTCATTTTCTAAGTCTGTGAGTCTGTTTCTCTTTTGTAGATAAGTTCATTTGTATCATTTTTTATATTCTGCATATAAGTGATATCATATGATCTTTGTCTTTAATCTCCAGGTCCATCCAAGTTGCTGCAAATGGCATTATTTCATTCTTTTTTAATGGCTGAGTAATATTACATTGTATATTACTTTATCTTCTTTACCACATCTTCTTTATCCATTCATCTGAACTTTAGAGCGTCCCTGGTGGCTCAGGTGGTAAAGAATCTGCTTGAAATGCAGGAGACCCAGGTTCAATCCCTGGGTTGGAAAGATCCCCTGGAGAAGGAAATAGCAACCCACTCCAGTATTCTTGCCTGGAAAATCCCATGGACAGAGGAGCCTGGCACGCTACAGTCCATAGGGTCACAGAGTTGAATAGGACTGAGAAACTACCACATGTCTTTGCTATTGCAACAGTGCTGCAACAAACACTGGGATGAATATATACTTTTGAACCAAGTTTTTCTCCAGATAGATACCTAGGAGTGGGGTTGTTGGATGATATGGTAGCTCTATTTTTAGCTTTTTACTGTTCTCCATAGTGACTGTGTCAATTTACAGTCAAACTTCCTTCTGATTAACTCAAAGTCAACTAAATAATTATACTTGCAAAGTACTTTCACCTTTGTATAGAATATAACATAATCATGGGTGTGATAGCTCAACACCATTGTCATATTCTATTGGTTTGAAACAAGAAATGGGTTCTGCCCACACGCAAAGGAAAAGGCTTATAAAAAGATTAACGTTGGGGTTAGAGATCATTGAGGCCATCTCAGAATTTGCTTACCAGATGGTCCAAGAAACTAAACGTTTATGTTAAATTCAAATGGAAATATTGATCTTAAGAAATTATACATTTTTAGGTGTAAATTGTCTGAATGGTCTTCTCTGAGCAAAAAAATTGAGGGAAATTGAGAGCCTGACTTTAGAAACTAACTTTACCAGACTTATAAAAAAAATACTTCAGGAACCTTAGGATTTTTAACAACAAAATGTAATATAATACAGTTCTAGATAAGTATTAATAGTTAATACATCTGTCATAGGCTAATTGATATCCTTCAATGTGAAGAATAATATGTCTAATACTGAAATAATAAGCATCATATTTCCTTCAGATGTTAAAGGGTTGATGAATTTTTGAAAGAAAATTTATCATTCTATATACTACAGAACCAGTAGTAAAAATATATGTATAATAATAATTAAAAAAATCAAAAAAGACTTTTAAGATGTAAAGCATGCAGCAGTGCTAAAATTATTTGACAACTCCTGAATATAAATATATTTTTATCTAAATCCAAATATAACCATTTAGCATATTACCAGAAGGTCATTCCAGTTCTGTGCAGCTGAAGTACTTGGAATTACCTGGGATAATTTTTTAAATGATTATATATTTTGGAATTATATTTTAATAGATTATTTTTAGAATATATGAAAAAAGTATATATACACATATGTACCTATCTAGGGCTATTCCCCTAATTTATCATTGTATACCATCCTCCCCAGGGACTAATAAGCATTTATGAATGGTATCATCTAAATTCATCCTAATATATAACTGCAATCTAGTGGCAGACAAATGCAGCTCCTACTTCCAGTAGGAAACACCAAAATAATCAGTGATGAAACAGTCTAGGCAGACTCAGCAATGAGGCAAAATGGTGTAACATATCTGAGTCAGAAAGTATGACAGATGAATATTTTTGAATACTGGAAGGCTAGGCTTATCTCACAGAGAACAACCCCACAGCACTTGAACAAATCACTTTCCCTTGAAATCAAATAAAGAATGCAGTGTACTTGTTGAGTGAGAAACTGGGCCTATATTAAGAAGTAATCTTTTTATACTGCATTTTTACTGCTTATAATTGACCTTGGCGGGGCATTATCAGGGCTGTGGTTCACTTGAATTGGAATAACAATACATGGGTTCTACTGTCCTACAGTTTCCGTTCAGATGACTAAAGTCATGGGACT
>SJYQ01019107.1:0-43813 GCA_006410935.1 Redunca redunca
TTGAGGCGGAGAAAGCAGGGCAAGTGGGAAGCATAGCATAGCTAGAGAGTGACTCGCAGGAAGGCCTAGGTGTCGCTCCAGGGGATTCTCCTGGTGCCAGGAAACACGCTCAGCCCTCTCCCCTCCAGTCTTCTCTCTTGCCCAAGAGCTGCTGGTGGGAGGTATGAACTCCTTTTCTCAGGCAGTGGAGGGCCTGCCTTGCTCCAATCAGGACCACAGCCTTTATCCCTCACAGTGCCCCTGTGTGGCAGATGCTGTAATTGCCTTGCAATTCATCCTGGAGTGTGACCCCAGGGTGCTGGGACCTGAGACTGAACGGAGCCTGCACCATGCTATGCAGAGAGGGGCATTTGACAGATGGGGCCAAAATGTGGACCCGACACCCACCCACTCACACACCTTATACCTTCTGTAGGAATCCTTCTCAGCAAGTGGTGGTTAAAAGCCCATAGCCGTGGCGATCCACTTTGGATTCAAGCTACATCCCAAGGCTTTTGTAAGTCTCCCCTTGGTCAAATGAGCAGTTTGATGCCTTGGTTTTCTTTAAAATGCTGGAAATGTTAATTTCTTCTTGACTCTTGTTCTTTCAAGCTTGAAATTTCTCTGCACATCAAAGTCTTCAAAATGCCCTCAAACTTGTCTCCAAGGGCATTTTCACTTGGCTCTGGGTGATGGCAGATGTTCTTCCTTTGGGAGGTTGAAGCTTGTGTTCTGTTCTCCAGTTCGGTGATGTTTAGAAGACCAGATATCGAGACAGACAGCCTTTTTCTCAGATGAGCAGAAATTTGTGTTATGTTTTCATAGATTTTGATTATTCTAAGTTGGGGTAGCTGAAGTCTACATGGCGTTTGATGTGCAGTGGTCTTACCCGCTGCAATCTATGTTTTTATGGTTTTACAGCATCTTAGTACAATACATCAGTGTTGCCATATCCAACAGGATTTTTTTCCACCATCACATTTGGTATATCATGAATGTATGTGCATATCCTCTGGACAGATCTGACCATATTTCACTCAGAATTCGTTTATCTTTCTAAAGATTTTCTTACCTAGTCATTAAAAGATGCAATCTAATTACCTAGGTAACTTTTTCATTAAGCCCATTAAAAAATGTATTTATTTACTTGGCTGTGCCGGGTCTTAGTTATGGCACATGGCATCTTCGATCTTCGTTGCAGCAGGCAGAATCTTTAGTTGTGGCATGCGGGATCTAGTTCCCTGATTAGGGATCGAACCCAGGCCCCCTGCACTGGGACCTCAAAGTCTTAGCCACTGGGCCACCAGAGAAGTGCCAAGCCTGTGTGTTTGTTTAAATAGAGGAGAACAACAACAACATTATAGTTCTTGATTTCTTGTCCCTCTTTGCCCCAACTTACCAAGTGATATCTGTCCTCACACGTCTGTCTGTCCCTTGCTCTGTCCAGGAACTGGAAATAAACTGCCCTTTCCTATTCCTGGCCACCCATCTGCATGTCTGCCTGCATCCTGGCCCCCCAGCCCACCCCTCACTCCCTGCAGCTCTCTTGCATCCTAGGGAAGTCAATTCTGTTACCCTGCAGAGTTCTGATTTTCCTGCTCTTTATCCTTAGCTTCATTCATTCAGGACTTGTCTATACTCTTGCTTTCACTTCCCCACGACTCCTTATGAACCCACCAAAAACACACTTGCTAAGGTCATTCATCTGTACTCTTTCACACTCACATGTCCAGGTGCACAGGGGTATGTTGAGGGAACAGTCCCACAGACGTCTCAAGCTCAAGACGGCCAGGAATGAATGTGCCGTCCTCCTCTCCAAGTCTGCTTGCTGCTGCTGCTGCTAAGTCGCTTCAGTCATGTCTGACTCTGTGCAACCGCATAGACAGCAGCCCACCAGGCTCCCTCATCCCTGGGATTCTCCAGGCAAGAACAGTGGAGTGTGTTGCCATTTCCTTCTCCAATGCATGAAAGTGAAAAGTGAAAGTGAAGTCACTCAGTCAGGTCTGACCCTCGGCGACCCCATGGACTGCCTTCCAGGCTCCTCCGTCCATGGGATTTTCCAGGCAAGAGTACTGGAGTGGGGTGCCATTGCCTTCTCCACCAAGTCTGCTTAGCTCCTGGTATTTCCCATGTCAGCTGGGGATGCAGACTCATCCAGGAACACCTGGGTGTCATCCTCACTGCCTCACCTCCCCTGTTCTAGTCTATTGGTTGAGTTGACTTCCTGACTCCTGTCTCCTGGGTCAGTGTGCCCTTCAGCACTTGGCAGCCCCACTGGGCCCACATCTCTCTTGCCTGGACTATGACAATAGCTGATCTATTAATCTCTTTGCTTCTTGAAACTCTCTCCAAACTGAGTAGAGTAACCATCGACAGTGGGAATATGGCCATGCACTCCTGGTCTTTTCTTCCCATATGTTTTACCATAGGATATTGAATACCGTTCCCTGTGCTATATCATAGGACCTGTTTGTTTATCCATCCTGCATATAATAGATTGTATCTATTAATCCTAAACTTTCAATCCAACCTTCCCCAACCTCCCTTCCCACTTGGCAACCACAAGTCTCTTCTCTGTCGGTGAGTCTGTTTCTGTTTCATAGATAAATTCATTTATTTCATATTTTAGATTCCACATATAAGTGATATCATATGGTCTTGGTCTTTCTTTTTAAAAACTTTATTATGTATTTATTTATTTGGCTGGGCTGGGTCTTAGTTGTGACATGCAGGATTGCCGCATGCCCGATCTAGTTTCCTGACCAGGGATTGAACCCAGGACCCTTGCATTGCGAGTGTGGAATCTTAACTGTTGGACCACGAGAGAAGTTCCTGTCTTTCTCTTTCTGACTTACATTACCTAATATGATAATCTCTAGGTTCATCCGTGTTACCGCAAATGGCATAGCTCCATTCTTTTTTACGGCTAATATTCCATTGTATGTATGTATTTATGTGCTTCCGTGACTGCTGATTAGCTGTGGGTCACACACAAGCTCTTAGCCTGGCATGCAAACCTGGACCCTGTTTATATTTTTGGCCTCATTTCCTGATACTCTGTGCTCTAGAAGTTCTGAGCAACTCGTAATCACCAGCATCTGCATGCTGGTCATGCCCGCTGGGGCTTCCGAGGTGGCTCAATGGTAAAGAAGCCACCAGCCAATGCAGGGGATGTGGGTTCGATTCCTGGGTCAGGAAGACCCCCTATAGAAGGAAATAGCAACCCACTCCAGTACTCTTGCCTGGAAAATCCCATGGACAGAGGAGCCTGGAGGGCTGCAGTCCATAGGCTCACAAAAGAGTCGGACACGACTGAGCGCCTGAACGGAACTGAACTGAACATGGCTTTACTAAGTATGATTCTCTTTGCCAGGGATAACTCCTGATTTCTCCATTTCCTGGCAAACTCCTATTCATCCTGCAAGATCCTCACTCAGGATCACCACTGCTTCCTCCTAAGACAGCTTCCTCCCTAGGACAGGATCACCACGAGGAGACCGCTCTCATTCTCCCGCTCCCTGTTGTCATTATCTGCCTTCGTGCTGCCGCTCTCATCTGTGGGACTGCAACCGTTCTGAGAGCAGGACCTGTTTTGCTACAACCCAGTTTCTAGCACAACACACAGCATGTTAGATTCTCAGTAAACATATTGAGCTGAGACTGCAAATATTCCTGTTGTCGTTCAGTTGCTCAGTTGTGTCTCTTTGGGACCCCACGGACTGTAGCACACCAGGCTTCCCTGTCCTCCACGATCTCCCAGAATTTGTTCAAACTCATGTCCATTGAGTCGGTGATGCCATCCAACCATCTCACCCGAGGCCTCCCTCTTCTACTGCCTTCAATCCTTCCCAGCATCAGGGTTTTTTCCAGTGAGTCAGCTCTTCACATTAGGTGGCCAAAGTATTGGAACTTCAGCTTCAGCATCAGTCCTTCCAATGACTATTCAGGATTGATGTCCTTTAGGATGGACTGGCTTGGTCTCCTTGCTGTCCAAGGGAATCTTGGACAAGAGTCCTCTCTAGAACCACAGTTGGAAGGCCTCAATTCTTTGGTGCTCAGCCTTTTTTATTGTCCCTCTCTCACATCTGTACATGACTACCATAGCTTTGACTATATGGACCTTTGTCACAAAGCAACGCAGACCTTTGTTGGCAAATATTCTAGGAAAGTACAAAGAAAAGTCCTTGGTCCTGGTCCTTAGGCCTCTTCACGGCTAATACAGCTCAAAGAGAAACACCTGGCAGGGCCCAAGAGACATCACAAAACTCGTCTCCCCCGTCTGGGGTGGCCGACTGCTCTCACATTGCCTTTTTTGGTCAGAAGACTTGAGCCTGATTTGGCTTTGTCATTTACTGATGCTGAAACTCTCTGAGCTTCAGTGTGCTAAAGGAGACAAGGATTTGCTAGGATAACGCAGCCCAGAGCCTGCTGTGAACCTGGGGGCTGCTACAGAGTTCTCTTCCTGCCGCCAGGCATCTGGGCTTGCACCTTGTCTACAAGCACGAAGGGCATGTGTGCCCCCAGCCTGTGCCCAACGCTGTTTATAAAGGTCGATGTGCTGGCAGGGACGTGGCTTCAGCTGACAACGGTCCAGTACATTAGCAGCTGTGTTCCTTTATGGGGTGACGGCTGGGGAAGGTATTATAACAGTGCTGTTTGGGGTCACCTAAGGTTGGACAATGTGATGGAGCCACAGAGTTGAGGCTGTGGAGTGGCTCTGTTTTGACTCAGCACGTTTATTAGCAGCGCCTGGATGGGAATGGCTGGTGGGGATTTGGTGGGAGTGGGTGGGAATGGGGGATGGGACATGGGCGTGAGTAGGAGGGGAGGTGGGGACTGAGAGGGGGCCGGCAGGTGCAGGCAGTGTCACACGAGGGGAGCCCAGTGATGGCCACGGCCATCGGCCATGGACACAACCCCCCCCCCAGGCCCCCTGGCACCCTGGGTGCTGCGGCTCACATGGCCCCTTGGGCAGCATTTGACACACACGCCCATCAGTGAGGGGACTGGAGCCCCGCACTGCGGTTGGCCTTCATTATACCGGTTCTGAGTGACACCTTCATAGACTAGACCTTGGCGCCAGCGTGTGTAACTCCTGGCGTTAGCTAACCAGGTGGGGCGTTGCTGACACTTTCCGAGTCCTCCTTTTTTGCCCTAGGAAGATCCCTAGATTCTAATCATACAAGATGCCACATGTTTTGTGCCGGATTCCTCAGCAGATATCCGCCTCTCCCTGCACTGTTCAGGCGGCCACCGGCAGCGGCCCCCTTCTGCTGACTGTCCTTGCCTAGCGGGGTTTCCCTGGCGGCCACAGCCTCCTCCCGTGAGCAGCTCTCTCTTTACGAGCTAGACTTTGTTTTCCGCCCATTCCTACACACCTTCACCCACTCATTCCGGCCCCGTGCTGCCGTGTGAATGTGTGAGTCCGTCAGTCGTGTCCGGCTCTTTGCGACCGACTCCATGGACTGTAGCCCACCAGGCTCCTCTGTCCATGGGATTTTCCAGGCAAGAATACTGGAGTGGGCTGCCATTTCCTCCTCCAGGGGATCTTCCCGACCCAGGGATGGAACCCGAGTCTCCTGCACTGGCAGGTGGATTCTTGACCCCAAGCCACCTGGGAAGCACCCTGCCCCAGGGCTACTGAGCATCCTCTAAGCCAGCTGCCCCACTCAGCCCAGGTATAGAAACAGGACAGGCTCAGTTCTGCTCTCCAGAGCTTGTGAGAACCAACAACAGAGAGTGAACTAAGTGCTCTGAGATCAGATCCTGGACCCTCAGCAGGGTTATCAGCACAGAGTTGCTCAGCACCTTTTGGGGAGAAAATACGGTGGTATCTATAAATACAAAATAAATGCTACTTATGTATGAACATGTGTGATCAGTCTGTCTGACTCTTTGTGATCCCGTGGACTGTAGCTCACCAGGCTCCTCTGCCTATGGAGTTTTCCAGGCAAGAGTACTGGAGTCGGTTGTCATTCCCTTCTCCAGGGGATCTTCCTGACCCATGGGTCAAACCCATGTCTCCCGCATTGGCAGGCGAATTCTTTACTACTGAACCACCTGGGAGTATGAACTATATATGAACACAGTTAGCACCATCAAGAATCTTCCAGGACAGGTGCTCTCTAGATATGAAACTCTTGGTGCCCTTATTATAATCAAATCACTCAGTGACAATCCACATGTATGAAGGGCTTCCCATGTGGCACTACTGGTAAAGAACCCCTCTGCTAATGTAGGAGACTTAAGAGACATGGGTTCGATCCCTGGGTTGGGAAGATCCCCTGGAGGAGGGCATGGCAACCCACTCCAGTATTCTTGCCTGGAGAACCCCATAGACAGAGAAACCTGGTGGGCTACAGTCCGTAGGGTTGCAAAGAGTTGGCTGTGACTGAAGTGACTTAGCATGCACGTACACACACATGTGAATGCAGACATAATTAGCTTTGAGGGGGTTAAAACACAGCTCAGAGAAAGATTTTTGGAGATGGGCCATGTCTGCAAGCAGAACTTTCTTTCAAAACCCTCTTGGGCAGCGGCCTGACTCAGGAATCCAGGGATAAAGGTGAAGCTCAGAATGGGAACTTACACCAGGTGCGTCTCTCACAATGCTCCTCACCTGGGTAAACACACATTTGCATATCAATGTATGGATTACGACGCTTTCTTTTCTCAGAACTAGTCAGTGCTGTGTTACACACAGAGGCGGACAAACAGGCAGTGATCTTTCAAAATTCCTTGCAATATGACAGTAGAGGACTCAGAGGCCTGAGCCATTTGGTGGTTTCCTTACACTCTCCCTGAATGCAAGTGATGCTGTTTGGTAACTGGTCCTGGCTTCAGAAGTGGGCCTGACCTGCACTGTGCGGTGCTGTCCCTTAGTGCCCGACTCTGTGACCCTATGGACCGTAGCCCACCAGGCTTCTCTGTCCATGGGATTCTCCAGGCAAGAATATGGGAGTGGGTTGCCATGCCCTTCTTCAGGGAATCTTCACCCAAGGATCGAACTCTTATGTCTCCTGCATTGGCAGGAGGGTTCTTTACCACTAGTGCCACCTGGGAGGCCCTGACCTGCACTAGCCAGCCAAAAATTGAAATTCCACTGGAAGCCAGTCATTATAGGAAGCCTGGAACTTGCAGAGGAAGAAAGGTGGCTTTGATGGTTATTGATGAGTTCACTAGGTACAGATGGAAGTTTTCAAAGAGACCGAATGAAATACCAGGTCCTGAGCTTGGGTCCTCATGTTGCTGCTGCCACGAGGAACAGGTGGGAAAGCTCCGGAGTACCAGCTGTGTCAGGTCCAGGTGAACGGTAACTGGATCACCGCAGGGCCCTGAGGCGGCCAGGGCACCGCATGTGATCCATCAAGGGAAGCGGTGTCCTGGGGGCAAGGCCGAGTCCCTCCCACCTGTCAGCTGTGGGACTCATAGGTTAACCTGAGCCTGTCCCCGTAGGACTGACATTGACTGGTTCCAGTCGATGGAAGCTGATGCAAATCAGTGCCATTTCCTCTGCAGCAATAATTAACCCGCCGCAACCTTGTAGGAGCTGGTAGTTTTGGGAGAATGGTGGGGAGATGTTGGAGGCAGATTAGCATTTTTCAGCTCTCATGGTGATTTGTGCTGAATTTCAGTGTGCGTGCACGCAGTTCCAACTCATTACCATAAAAGAACCTCATAAATTCAATTGCTAGGCAGGGAAAATTGACTGTTTAGACAGAGGGCCTGGGATGCTAGTCTGCTCTGAGGGACTGTGGGAGGCCTGGTCCCCACCTGAGTGTCCTCAATTTCCTGATCTGACCTCTAGAATTCGTCCAGCCCAGGGACCTACGATCCTATTCATTGTTACGAATGAGAGGCCTGCCTGGGGCCCGAGGAAGCATCTAGCCTGCCTGCCTGAGCAGTTGCCAACAGACGACACGTGATCTTCATTTCCAGTCACTTGGAAGACGGCACTGCCTCCTTGGGCCCTCCGCACATGAGCAGCCGCCCTGTGATTACAGGTGGTGGGCTTATTTTGGGGGGATCAGGTGGCCCAGGGAACTGATTGCTTGCAGGGGGTGGGGCTCTCTGTTTTGGTCATTTTGATCCCAGCACAAGGCACTCATTTTGATCCTTAGCACAAGGCACTCAAGATCCGAGAACCATTGGTGGAAAGAGGGAAGAAAGACCAGAGGGAAGAACATTTCCCTGAGGGAAGAAAGACCAGAGGGAAGAACATTTCCCTGGAAATCCTTCCTTATGTTGGAACCAAATCCTACCGCCGTCAGCTCAAGTCACGTTCCCTGTAGCTTACTCTTTTTTCCATCAAGCATTTAGACACATCTTTAATTGATTCTTAACACTTCTCAAGAATATCAATGAGAGACATCAAGTCTGTTATCCGCATTTCATTGATCAGGCGGGCACAGAGCAGAAGCAGCTGCTCTGTCATCCCCCGTGGCAGTGGGGTCTGGATGGGAGCTCGGTTTACCCATGTGCCCTTCCCCTTCTTGGAGGCTGTGCTTGGAAGGGCTCAGTTAGGCCAATCCTGAGGGCCCACTCTCCCTGGTCAGGCTTCCAGAAATCTACCACTGACTCTGGTTTCCAGAATGGTGAGCGTGCATTTCCTTTTGGAGTCCTCTGGCTGTGAGTGTGATGAGCACACATCAAGGTGCCTAAAGACACAAAAACAGATGCCATGAGTCATTCTTATCTTTTAGTTACTTTGAGGTTGAGTTTCATAGCAAAAGAGTGTTGTTTCATTTGCATCCAGGCCTATGTTTAACCTTGGAACGAAAGGCTGGCTTTCCTTTACAGGAATTTCAAGGGGTAGAGGTCAGCTGGTCCTATGGGCTGCACCTGTGTGTTCCCTGAAATTCGTATATTGAAACTTGACCTCCAGTGAGATGGTATTAGTGGCAGGGACCTTTGGGAGGTAATCAGGTCAACAGGGTAGAGCCCTGTTAAACGAGAGACCCTGGAAGCTCCCTCAGCCCTTCTGCCCTGTGAGGACACCTTGAGAAGGTGTCTGTGAGCCAGGAAGCAGGCCTTCATCAGACACTGATCCTGCTGGTGCCTTGATCTTGGACTTCCACCCTCTTTTGCTGTGAGCAATTAATGTTGGTTGTTAATAAACCACATAGTTTATGGTAATTTTGTTATAGTAGCCTGAATGGAGTAAGATACAGCCCTCGGACACTGATGCAGTGTTTCTAAGAGGTGTAGATTTAAACGAATGCTCACAGAGGCCATTAACGTGTGTGTGCGTGCACGTGTGTGGCGGTGGCATCTCTGTGTGTCAACGGAAGACATACTTTGTCATCCTCTATGTAGTCTGGGAAAGGAATTTGATAAAATACAGAAGAACTTCAAGGGCATTCCCTGGTGGGCCAGTGGGTAGGACTCTGGGCTTCCACAGCAGGGGCCACAGCTGGATCCCTAGTCAGGGAAATAAGATCCGGCATGCTGTGAGGCATGGCCAAAAAAATAAACACATCAATATTTTAAAAAGAGAGAGAGAAAAAGAACTTCATCCTCTTGATTCTGTTTTTTGCCTCAGAATGTTTAAAGACCTTCCCAGCTGTTCTGTGTTCGGCTCTGGCTCTCAGGCCTGAACACAGAGGGTGCAGAGGGTGGCTGGAGCCAGTCCTGGGTTTCTCTGAGCACTTCAAAGAACATTCTGAGTACATAAGAAACCATCTGTATACTACCTGCAGCAGTAGCTGTGCTGCTGAAGAACAGTAGCATGAATTAGGAAGGAAAATTCTGAGCTTAAAGTTAACCCCACTCTCTACCAGCATATACAGTTAACTAATACTTGACAGGAAAGCCAAGAACACCCCATGAAGAAAGGACAGTCTCTTCAACAATGGTGTTGAGAATAGCGGATAAACACATGTAGAAAAATGAAACTGGACCTCTATCCTACACCATTTACAAAAATTAACTCAAAATGGATCAAAAAGACTTAAATGTAAGACTCGATACTCCTAAAACAAAACAGAAAAGAAGCTCCTTGAACTTGGCATTAGCAAAGATTTTTTGGATGTGATACCAAAAGCACAAAAAACAAAAGCAAAAGTCAACAGATGGGACCACATCAGACTTAAAAGCCTCTGCCCAGCAACAGAAAAAAATCAACAAAATGAAAAGGCAACGTACAGGACAGGAGAAATATTTGCCAACCATGTATCTGATAAGAGGTTAATATCCAAGATAACAAAAAACCCCAAACAATTTGATTTAAAAAAAAATAGGCAGAGGAAATAAATAGACATTTTTTTCCCCAAAGAAAATATCCAAATGGCCAATGGGTACCTGAAAAGATGCTCAGCATCACTAATCCTCAGGGAAATGCAAATCAAAGCCAAAATGAGGTGTTAGAATGGCTTTCATTAAGATGAGGCAAGTGTCGGTGAGGAGATGGAAAAAAGGGAACCCTTGTATACTGTTGGTAAAATGTAAATCGCTATAGCCGCAACTGAAAACAATATAGAAGTTCCTCAAAAAATCAAAAATAGAACTGCCATATGACCCAGCAAATTCATTTCTGGGTATATGCCCAAGGGAAACGAAATGAAAACAAGATAGTGAAGAGTGACATACACTCCCATGGGTATTGCAGCATTATTCACGAAAGCTAAGATATGGAAACAACTGGAGCATTCATCAACAGCTGAATGCATAAGAAGATGTGGTGTATATATACAGTGGAATATTATTCAGCCATGAGAAAGAAGGACATCCTGCCATTTGGAACAACATGGACGGACCTTGAGGACATTAGGCTAAATGAGTCCGACAGAGAGAGACAAATATGTGGAACCTATTATAAAAAAGCCAAACTTGTACAAATAGTGAGTAAAACAGTGGTTTCCATGGGTTAGGGTATGGGGGACTATGAGCGTTATTTAAGGATGTGAGCTTGCAACTAGCAGATAAATGCGCTTTGGAGGTCTAATACACAGTATAGTCAATATATAGAGCAATATTGTATTCATCAAATTTGCTAGGAGACTATATCTTATTTATTCCCACCACAGAAAGCAATGATAAGGGCTTTCCTGCTGGTCTAGCATTTAAGGTTCTGTGCTTCCAATTCAGGGGGCGCAAAAGCGTCCGAGTGTGGGGCTCAGTAGTTAGGGCATGCGGGTTTAGTCATTCTGGGGCACGTGGGATCTTATTTCCCTGACCAGGCATCAAACCTGTGCCACCTGCATTGTAGGCAGACTCTTAACTGCTGGACCACCCAGGGAAGTCCCTGCTTGGCTCTCTAGCTTTGCTGGCTCTCCAAAGCTCTTTCTGAAATCAGCCTCAGCGTTTATAGCTGAAGTTTCAAGCCAACAACTTGGGCAGAATCTAACCGTCCATGTTTTGTTTGGCTGGCATGATGTTAATAAAAACAATTTAGTTAATTTAAAAAAATCAGGAGCTCTTACATAGAAATCTAAAATTCCAACTTTTTGGTTTTTTCTCACTTAAAAAAAAATTATTTTGGCTGCGCTGGGTCTTCGTTGCATTGTGGCCAACAGGGGCTACTCTCTAGCTGAGGCTTGAGGGCTTCCCTTGTTGCAAAGCACGTCTAGAGCCATGGGCTTTAGCGGTTGTGGCGCGTGGGCTCAGTAATTGTGGCCCACTTGCTTAGTTGCTATGTGGCATGTGTGATCTTAGTTCCCTCACCAGGGACTGAACCTGTATCCCCAGCACTGGGGCTGGACCACTGGACCCCTAGGGAAGTCCCTAAATTTCCAACATTCTTAAAAAGTCTTAGGGAGGACATATACTCACCAGTTTGTCCTGTCCTCATGATTCCTGGTGTTTACATCCATCCCACTTACTCACTCCTACCTACCCAGCCCCTGCAGACACTGAGTTTTTGTCCTCTGATCTATGCATACCATGTGCCAGCAAGTTTCCTTCTTCTTGCAAAGAAAGCAAAAGTACCAAGAGTATTATTGAGCGCACTGGCTCCACCCATTTCTCCATTTTACTGCATCTCCCTTGCTGAACCCTTCCTCCATGGACTGATGCTCATGCACTGGTTGCCAGTCATATCCTCTCCCCATGGCTCACGGTGTCCCTTCCCCGAGGAATGCCAACCTGACTTCCGAAGGCTAGCTCATGGTCATGGTTTCCTTCAGGATGGTGCCAGGAAGCCTTCCTCCACTCCTAAAGCCCTCTGAAGCACACTCAGAATCACAGTGCCGTTTGGCTAGATGTTTTCTCTTCCATTATGGTTCATCACAGGATACTGAATATAGTTTCCTGTGCTATACAGTAGGATCTTTATGTTGTTTATCCACCCTGCATGTAATCGTTTGCATCTGCTAACCCTCAACTCCCAATCCATCTCTCCTCTACGACCCTTCCCCCTTGGCAGCATGAGTCTGTTCTCTGTGTCTATGAGCCTGTTTCTGTTTTGTAGATAAGTTCATTCATGTCATATTGTAGATTCTACATATAAGTGATATCATATGGTATTTGTCTTTCTCTGTCTGGCTTACTTAGTATGCTAATATCTGTGTCCATTCATATCACTGCAAATGGCATTATTTCATTCTTTTTTATGACTGAGTAGTATTCCACTGTGTGTGTATGTATGTATATACATGCTGTGAACACTAGAGCCTTCATGTCTTTTCGAATTAGAGTTTTCTTCTGATATATGCCCAGGAGTGGGATTGCTGGATCATATGGCAACTCTATTTTTAGTTTTTTGAGGAACCACCATACTGTTTTCCATAGTAACTGTACTAATTTACATTCCTGCCAACAGTGTAGGAGGGTTCCCTTTTCTCCACACCCTCGCTTGGCTGAATTTCTTTACTGTACAGATTAAGAAATGGAAAATGTGACTCTCAAGGATTGTGCACAAGTAAAACTGTGTAAAACTGTGAGTAGAATGCAGGCGACTGGGAAGTGGGACTTTCTCACCAAACCACGTGCTCTTCCTGCAGATCCAGCCTCAGTGATCTCAGCGTCTCCAGCACCATGTGCTTAGTGAATTTTCTCTGACTGATTGATTGATTACTAAAACACTCAGTGCTCCTGGCAAAGCAATTCTCACTCTGTGGAACACATTATCTTGACATATGACTGTCTCTAGAGCTTAGATTGGGGGAGCTCAGTATAATCTTCAGATCATTTAGCAATGTCTTGGAGCTACTGGACATGAGATAAAGATCTAGGAAAAGTGCCTGCTATTGGCAAGTGGCAAGGAGGGCGGGTGACTTGCGTTAAGGCGTTTCAGGTTTGTATTCTAATCTAAAGCAAGGGTGGGCAAATTACTACCTGCAGATCAACTCTTGCCCACTGCTTGTTTTTATAAATAAAGTTTTATTGGGACATAACTGTCCTCATGTCAGTATGGTCTATGGATGCTCTCATGCTACACTGGCAGAGTTGAGTAGTTGCAACAGGAACTGTATGGCTTGCCGACCCAAAAATATTTACTGTCTGGTTCTTTAGAGAAAATTTTCTGATCCTCCTGCATGTAAACCATTCAAGAGCGCTCCAGGTTGGATGTTACTATACCCAATTGCTTGCTTCTCTGGATCCCCAGTCTCACTACCCACAGTATGTGCGGGGGATGGAACTCAACCATTTGACTCCCAAACTCATTGTCCTTTGACCGAATGCCCACAGGACAAAGTCCCAATTCCCTAGCATGGAACAAACTCATCCAACTCTTCCCTCCTGTAAGTCCCTCAGAGCGATGGCTTTGAACTCCTTGCTGGTTTCCAAACATGCCTTGCATGTATGTATGTATTGAGATCTCTGTGTTTTTGAACTGTGGTGCTGGAGAAGACTCTTGAGAGTCCCTTGGACAGCAAGGAGATCAAACCATTCAATCCTAAAGGAAATCAACCCTGCATATTCATTGGAAGAACTGATGCTGAAGCTCCAATACTTTGGACACCCGAGGTGAAGAGCTAACTCTTTGGAAAAGACCCTGATACTGGGAAATATTGAGGGCAAGAGGAGAAGAGGGCAGCGGAGCATGAGAGGGCTGAATGGTATCACCGAATCAATGGATATGAGTTTGTGCAAACTCCAGGAGACAGTGGAAGACTGAGGAGCCTGGCGAGCTACAGTCCACGGGGTTGCAAAGAACTGGACATGACTTAGTGATAGAATAACAAAATGAGATCTTTGTGAGTGACATATCCTTTTCACCAAATCCCTGGTTCTCCTTCCTAAGTCCTGATATATCCTATATATACATATATATATTAGATATTTTTTTGGATATGAACCATTTTTAAAGTCTTTATGGAATTTATTGAATTTGTTACAATATCATTTCTATTTTATATGTTTATTTTTTTTTTGCTCCAAGGCATGTGGGATCTTAGTTCCTCAAGCAGGGATAGAACACATACCCACACCCCTCTGCACTGGGAGGCCAAGTTTTAACCACTGGACCACCAGGAAAGTCCTAGTCCTGATACATCTAAAATCTTACCTCCTCTGTGGCAGTTTCTCTGACTTTGTCAGTTGAGTGAATAAGAATGAAAGCTAATATTACTGAGAGTGTCTCTGGTGGCTCAGATGGTAAAGAATCTGCCTGCAATGCAGGAGACCTGAGTTTGATCCCTGGGTCAGGAAGATCCCCTGGAGAAGGGAACGGTTACCCACTTCAGTACTTTTGCCTGGAGAATTCCATGGGTAGAGGAGCCTGGTGTGTTATAGTCCATGGTGTCGCAAAGAGTCTCGCATGACGGAATGGCTAACACTTTCACCTGGGTATTTTTTTCAAGCTGTGGACTAGGCTGGATGTTCTCTTTGCTTGTTTTAGCATGGCCCTCAGAAGTGGATACTGATATTCTCATTTCAAAGGGGCATGAACAGGTTGAGACAGCTTAAGTAACTTGACCACAGTCCCAGAGTCAACAAGGTTCCATTCCAGGGCTTGGCCCTGGTCTGCTTGGTGTTTGAGTTAAGCTGTTACCACCAGACTCCATCTGCATCCCCCTTCTGCTCCCGCTGCTCCTCCAGCCCCGTCTGTATAGCATTTGCTCAGTCTGGGGTGACAGCATCTCCTGGGAGCTGGGAACTTCTGGGGGACAGGGAGCCCGTCCTCTTACAGCTGTGACCCTACACGTGAAATGACTCAGTAGTGTTTGCTGAGGAAATGACAGCATTGTGACTTCATCATGCCAACCCTGAATTTCGTCTAATTGCTCCGTGGGTAGTGTTTCAATAGCATGAAGCAGTTTGGGGGAGATAAGTTCCCTGCATTCCTTCCCGTTAGTGCCACCATCTCCCTGCCTTGGGTTGGATCATGCTCAGTGAACAACCCCGGCCTCTTCCCCACTCGGTGTTTCAGTTTTTACTGTGGTCACTTGGTACCCACTCCTTTCTGCGCATTTCAAAAAGGTTCTTATGTTTCATCCATAATTGAGTAAAGGTTTGCAGCTGTGAATAAAGGATTGATTAAAAGTAACAACAGCAAAAATAACTCCCTTTTCGGTCTGCCTTCCTCCAGAATATCCCCCAACTCCGATGAGACAATGCAGACAGTCTGTGATGTAAATCCACAGCATCTTATGGGTTTACTCAGATTCCAGAAAGGGAAACATGGTTATTTATCATAACAGTCAGTCCTCCACATATGAATGAGTTCCGTTCTAAAAGCGAGTTCGTAAGTCCAGTGAAGTTAGCCTATGTACCCAACTAATGCAATTGGCTATATAATAATAATAGGTTTATAATACTTTTCACACAAATGATACATAAAAAACAAACACAAGAAATAAAACATTTTTAATCTTGTAGTAGAGCACCTTGAAAAGCACAGTAGTACGGTGCAGCAGCTGGCATACAGGGACTGGCACTGAGGGAACAGGCAAGAAGGGTTACTGCTGGGAGGAGGGAGAGGAGGTGGGAGATGGTAGAGCTGAAGAACTGTCGGCAATAGGAGGCAGAGGACAAGCTGCAGGGTCACTCATGCCTGATATTGATGGAATGCATGCTTGCACCTTTGAAAGTTTGCAACTAGAAGGTTTGTAGGTAAGGAACTCACTGTACTCGATGAATAACAATAACATCTTGACTCTTTCTGAAGTTGGCACACTTCATTTTGCATTTCATGTGTTAGGTTTAGAGGGGCATAGTCCCTGTGGTCCCATGACTCACAGCCAATGGGGAAATGCCACAGCCCCCTGCAGCCAATTGTGATTAGGGAGGTGATCTCAGATGAAGGGTCCCACCCATCCTGGGGTGAGAGGCACAGGGGAGACTCCCCTCCACCTCTCCGGGAGAGGGTATAGGGAAGGGAGCAGAAGTTGGACCTCCATTGTTGGTTGGAGCTTGGCGCAGTGGCTGGACCAAAGCTGCTGTGTGTAGAATAAGAGATGGAATGCGGAAGATTCCAACTGAGGTCTCTGATGGCTCTGAATTCAGAGGGATGGTGGAGTGGGGTTTACCTCGGGCACACCAGGTCCCTGCTGAGGTAATCTGAAGGCCACCGAGAGGTGTGACCATGCATTCCAGCCCTCCCCCAGCTCCCGCTTCCTGCTCTCATATACCTTCTCTCACCCAGCTCACTGTCTTAGTTGATCTTGCTTGCTCAATCATGTCTGACTCTTCGTGACCCTATGGACTGTAGCCCACCAGGTGCCTCTCTTCATGGGCTTCTCCAGGCAAGAATACTGGACTGGGTTGCCATGCAACCAGAGGATCTTCCCGACCCAGGGGTTGAACCTGCCTCTCCTGCATCGCAGGCAGATTCCTTATTGCTGAACCGCTGGGGAAGCCCCACTGCCTTAGCTACAGAAGACCATGTCTTCCTGTGTGTGTTGGTCGCTCAGTGGTGTCTGACTCTTTGTGACCCAATGGACTATTGCTTGCCGGGCTCCTCCATCCATGGGGTTTTCCAGGCAAGAGTACTGGAGTGGGTTGCCATTTCCTTCTCCAGGGGATCTTCCTGACCCATGGGTTGAATCTGTGTCTCCCGCACTGCAGGCAGATTCTTTACCACTGAGCCACCAGGGAAGCTATGTCTTCCTGTGGCTAAACAAGCGAAAGGCATAGAGAATCTACTTGCCTCTGTTGCATTTTAATGGAGGCTCCAAACCACCGTTACCTAAAGGATGTGTCTGGGCCGCACGATGGAAGATGTGGGATTACGTACTGCAGGAACCATCTCAGCTGGGCTTTGTCTGCCCGAGTCTTCTCCTGGGTGCTGGAAAGGGCCAGAAAGTTCAAGATAGAGAGTCAGGATCTTGGCTGCAGTTTCGGCGGGAGGGGGTGGTGGGGGCCTATGACGATCAGCCTTGCCACCGTAAACACCAGCCCTGCCACAATCCTGTGAAGAACCAGGGAGCTGGTTTCACATTTTGCTTTGCTGGTATTTTGTCATGAGACCGGAGGCAAGGGGTCCTCTTCCAGGGGTAGGTAGCCCTGTCTCACTCACATGTGTAAGGACAAAGCATCTTGGTGCACATGACCATGATCTGAAGTGTGTTACAGATCCTTTGCCTCTTGTTTCAGGAGAAAGGAAAGGATGCAATAACCCAGGTCTGGGCTGGGTCCCAGCTGATGCGTCATCCTGCGTCTGGCCTCCCTCTGGGGTTTTCTCCTTGGTTTGGAGAGGGGACTAAAAATTTTTTGTTCAGTGTTCCTGGTCCCAGTGATAACAGGGGCTGTGAATTATGGACACAGCAGCAAATGTTTTTAATCTTCCATGAAACAAAACCAGCGTGTGTTCTGCACCAGGGGCCGAGGCTGAGGGAGGAAGCCAACAGCTGCTCGGATCTGGCTAACTCGGGCTGACGTCAATGCGAGTCCGTCAAGGCCAAGGGCTCCACGCAGGAAGCTTCACAGTGATACCGAAAACAAATTTGCATTTTTTCCTTTCACGGGAACTCAGCGATGCTCTGTTCCACTGAGATGTTTTCACCAGCCCTTGCAACTAGTGTGTTGAATAAACCTGGCTTGAGGTGGACTGGGGGCTGTAACCTCAGGGTCTGTTTGCTCTTGCCGCTTTAAAATGTGTTCAGCGGGATTAATGTACCCTGGCTTGGGATGAAAACACTGGCAGTCACTGCCTTTTCTGCTCCTCTTAGGAAATAGTCTGTCCTAAGGTCGCTTTAAATGGAAAACAGTCTCAATTTGGAATTTGAAGGTCCAGGCCAAGATATTAGTCAAAACTCTCAACTTTGACATCCCATTCTTTTCCTGGCTCCAGTTTAGCTTGCATAGGCCTGGAGGCTTGCTTTGGAAAGGGAGCTCCTCCGCTGGACTTCTGTGCCCCCACCACACCTCCCTGAGGTGGAAGCTGGGGTTCGGGGCAAGTACTTGAGTGGATGCTGTGGGAGCCCAGTATGGTTTCAGCTGACCTTTCTCCTGGTGGAATTCTTTTAAGGTTCTGTACCTCTCTGACTTTAGAAGAGGGGAGATGTCCCTCTTCTGAGTGGTCCCTTAGGACATTTCCCTTGGGCTTTACCTCCATCTTCTTGCTGCTGGGGTCTCTGCCAGATGAGTTTGGAATGAGGCCATCCTGGTTCCCTCCCTGTGTGGTTCACACCTGGCTCTAACCATCACATGTCATCTGCCCTGACAAACTCTTGAGGTGAAGGATGACCCCAGCCCAGGCGCTTGCTCCTGCTGCCACTATCCAAGCAGAAGTCACCTCGCCTATTCATTACTTCTCAGTGGGTTCCATAAAGACTTACCACGAACATGATGGCTTAAACGAAACGTGATCTTCCACGATTCTGAGGACAGAAGTCTGAAGTCAGTGTGTGTGGGGGCATGCTCAATTGGTTTAGTTGTGTCTGACTCTTTGCGACCCTGTGGACTATAGTCAGCCAGGCTCCTCTGTCCAAGGGATGGTGGCCGTGTCCTCCTCCAGGGAGCTTCCTGACCCAGGGATCGAACCCAGGTCTCCCGCATTGCAGGCAGATTCTTTACCACTGAGCCACTAGGGAAGTCCCTGAAGTCAGTTTACTGAGCTGAAATCCAGGGTCAGGAAGGCTGAGCTCTTTCTGGAAGCTCTGGGAGAACCTCTGCTCTTGCCTCCTTGGGTATCTGGCAGCTGCCAGCATTCCATGGCTTGTGGCCCCAGCACATCAATCTCGGCTTCTTTGATCACATGACCTTCTTTGTGTGCAGTTACGTTTCCCTCTGCTCTCTATTATAAGGATTTATAATATTTGCATTTGGGCTCATCTGAATAATACAGATTCACCTTTCCAGCTCCAGAGCCTTAACTTAATCACACCTGCAAAGACTTTTTCCAAATAAGGTTACAGTTATAGGTTCCAAGAATTAGACCTGACATCCGAGAGGGACTCACATGGTAAGCTCACCAAATAGTTGGTGGAAACCCCCAACATGTTTGAAATGAGGGGCAGGTCCCCACCTGACCTTCAAGAAACACTTTCTGCTTTCTCCAAAGTTACACTTCTCAGAAAACCCTCTCTTCAAAATCCTGTCTCTCAATGAGCTGACGGGTTGTATTCTCAGGGTCAGTAGGCTCACATGCTGTGAACCTTGAGTGTTTCCTGTGAATACTTCTTGCTTTGGAATTTTACAGCAAAAGTAGTTTGACCTTCAAAGTGTCACTTTTAACATTCCGTTACCTTCGTGATGGAATGACTAGTCGTTGTTGCCACCTGGGGCCGTGGCCTTCAAGGCTGTCCAATGGGGCTAGAATCTAGCCTGCACTCTGCCTGACAAGCCTGGCATGGATGCCTCCACCTGTGCGGAGCTCGGGGCCCTCTTTGCCAATTCACATAGCCGTGCTGTCCATGTTCAGCTCTCAAACAGTCCAGGGACTTGCCAGTGGGAGGTGCAAAGATGCCAGGGCTGCGACGTGGCGTGGAACTCTGGTGACAAATGACACAGGCCACTTCCATCTTTGGGTTTCCAACTTGCAACCGTTGTGCTGAGCTAGAAATTTCCTATTCTGTGGGTTAGCAGATTGTCATTTGATAAGGGTTTCATGTTTGTGTGAACTAAGCTGAGATGGACAAGCTGGTCTGGAAAGAAAATGTATTACTCCTCAGCTCTCAGAAAGTGGGTCCAGCTTTTAGGGGAGACAGTGGAACAGATGTGTTTGGAAGGTTCTGGAATGTTTAGGTCATAAATACTTTTATGGCCTTCTTCCACCTTAGCAGTGAGGACAAGCAGCCTGCCTCTTGGCTGCTAGAATAGGGGATGGAAAATCAGAAGTCCTGGGCTGAATTCCTAAAGACTTGGGTTGGCTGGTTAACATGAAACCAATTGGTTCACAGAGTTACCTGGGAAAACTACAATTAATAGAAGAAGAAGGTGACAGAGATCCCTGAAGATATTGTTCAGAGATTTCCCTTGAGGTCTGTGCTTCCACTCCAGGAGGTGGGGGTTCAATCCGTAGTCGGGGAACTAAGATCCCACATGTGGTGAGGCCAAAAAGGAAAAAAAAGATATTGTTCAAAATGACAAAGACAGCAAAGGTCAAGCTTGCTCAAGGATTGATCAGTGTGCCTTTTTTTCCCTATTACTAAATATGTCTTTCTCCTTTCTCTTCTTTTACCACTGAACCCCTAAGGCCCCCCCGCCCCCCCACTGATGATGGTAGAGAATTTGAGTCTTTTCATATTCTCCCCTAGAGAATTCTTATTCTGGATTCTCAGAGGCTCAGAGGAGGGTCTGTTCCGAGCAAGTCCATCTCTTTGGAAAATCCTGGGGGGAAACTGAGGAATATTTGGGGCAGCCTTGGTAGCCAAGCTTTTGTCAGTGTTATGAGACCTGGTACCTGGTACCTTAGTCTGCCTGGGCTGCCAGAACAAAATACCACAGGCTAGGCAGGCTTAAAGTATGGAAATTCATTGTCTCATAACTCCAGAGGCTGGAAGTTTGAAATCAAGGAGTCAGCTGGGCTGCTTCCTTTCGAGGCTTCTCTCCTTGGTTGGCAGGTGGCCGTCTCCTTCCTCTGTCCTCATATGATCTCCCCTCTGTGTGTGTCTGCGTCCTAATCTCTTCTTTTTTAATATTTATTTTTATCTGTTTATCTGGCTGCACCAGGTCTTAGTTGCAGCACATGGGATCTTTTGGTTGTGGCGTGTAGGATCTGGCTGGCTAATCAAGGACTGAACTCGGTCCCCTGCTCTGGGAGCACAGTCTTAGCCACTGGACCACCAGGCAACTCCTCTAATCTCTTCTTATAAAGACACTGTTCATATGGGATTAGCGCCTACCTTAAAGACCTCATTTAACCTAATTACGTCTTTCTAAAAAAAATTATTTATTTTTAATTGACAGATAATTGCTTTACAATATTGTGTTGGTTTCTGCCATACGTCAACATGGATCAGCTCAAATTACCTCCTTAAAGATCCCATTTCCAAATAGAATCATTTTCTGACCTACCAGGTGTTAGGGCATCACCATATCAATGTTGGGGGACACAAATCAGCTCATAACACTTGGGAACCTCTGGACTCAGCCACTCTAGACCAGACTGGGATTGAATTCCTGAGAAGAAAGGGGTAAGGCCATACAACTCCATTCCTACTCACAGCCGAATTCCACAGGCTTTTTCCTGATTCCTGCTCCAGCCTCCAAGCTGCTCCCCACAGCAGCCCCAAGTCAGAAACAGGCCTTTCTGATGCTGTGCACCCTTCTCTGCCCCTTATAGACCCACCTTTTCCATAGAGGCCCCCTCCTTCTTAGGAAGAGGGAATCTCTGCAATTCCAATAGTCACAGTCAAGTAAAGAATAAATATGAGGGCTGACCTAGGGGGAAAGGAAACACATAGGGCACTGGACAGGGGTGTGAGAGGAAAGATTAGGGCTGACCACACATGGGCATGTGACCCTTTGTGCATTATTTTTAGTGCCAGCTTATAATATACTGCCGCCTCTAGCCCTCGTGACTTGTAGCCACCTGGTCCCAGTGGGCAGTGTGGTGCAACGGCCACAGGCCTGGGGGCAGTCAGACCTGGTTTGACTCATTTCTCTGCCATTGACTAGTTGTGTGACCTTGGCCAGTTTACCTAATCTTCTTGGGCCTCGGTTTTATCGTATATGAGTGTGAAAGGAATGTTGGCCTCATAGCTTTGCTGGAAGGATGATTTGAAAACCATGCCTGAAAGCTGTTTGTATGTACTGAATTGGATCCCCCCAAATTCATACGTTGACACCCTAACCCCAGAAGCTCTGAATGTAACTGTATTTGGAGATGGAGCTTTTTAAAGAGGTGATAAAGGTAAAATAAGGTCCTTGTGCTGAGCCCTAATCCAACATTAATGATGTCCTTATAAGAAGAAGAGATTAGGACAAAGACACAGAGAGAAGCACGTGAACACACGGGGAGAAGGTGGCCGTCTATACGCCAAGGAGCAAGGTCTCAGAAAGAGCCAACTGGCTGGCCCTTGATCTCAGACATCCAGCCTCCAGAACTGTGAGGCAACGAATGTCTGTTGTTTAGGCCACCTAGTCTGTGGTCCTCGGTTATTGCAGCCCTTGCAGACTAATATTTCTGGTGTATAAACCACTTTCTTCCTTTTCTTCTGGTCCCTGGCCCCCACTGCCCCAGTTGGAGCAGTCTTGGACTAATCCTGTCTGCTTTGACTGTATACTTTGTAAACTGTAGATGGGATGCACACGGACAAAGGTTCAACGTAGAATGAAAGGCACAGACCAAGGGGAAATAGAGGGCTGTGTTAGAGAAACATCTGGCACCTTAAACAAAAAGCACTTTAAAAATCACCTAAAAATTGGCTCCTTAAAAAAAGATGAAAGCTGTCTGTCGTGGTTGCTTTCCTGGGTTTTTCAGAAGTTCCCTGTTGAGCCTCTCTGCCTATAGTTCTTTGGCTTTGGGGTCCCTGTAGACTAATTCAGGAAAAAAACTTTGCAATATCGATTCTCCTAATTCAGGGACATGACACCTCTCTTCATTTGTTTAGTTCTTTAATATCTTTCAGTGAAGTCTTAGAATTTTCTTTCCTAAAAACTTACACATCTTTTTATTTCATACTTCTAAGCATTTTATTTTTTCATACTTTTGAAATTTAAAAAAACTGCATTTTCTTTTTTGCTGGAGTATAAAAACACAACTGAGTTTTATATTTAGATGTTGTGTCTAGGATTCTGATTATACTCATTAATTCTAGTAACTTAAATGTAAATTTCGTAGTGAGATGCTTCTGTAGAAACCATATCATCTGCAAATAATAACAGAAAGGCTTCCTTTCTAAACCTCTTGCCTTTTATTTCTTTTTCTTGCCTTATTGTGTTGTCTAACATTTCCCGCAAATGTTGAAAACAAGTGGAGTTATCAGGCATCTTTGTCTTATTCCTAGTCTCAGAGGTAAAGCCTTCAACATTTTAGTTTCTTGTGTCTGCTGCAGGTTTTGCGTAAATACACTGTATTAGGTTAAGGATGTCCCTTCTATTTGTAGTTTGCTGAGAAAATTTCTATTTTAAAATCATGAACAGATATTGAATTTTAAATAATACTTTTCCTGCATCTATAATCAAGATTTTTCCTCCTTTGATTTGCTAATACAGTGAACTACTTTAATTTGTTTTCTAAAGTTAAACCAAACTTGCATTTTTAATTTAAATCCATCTTGGTTATCCTATGTTAGAATTTTCATACATTGTTAGATTTAATTTGCTAATTTTATTTTTTATTTGCTTATTTGTTTTAACTATGTATTTATTTGACTTAATTAGTTGTGGCACAGAGGATGTTCGATCTTTGTTGCAGCATGTGGGATCCTTAGTTGCAGCATATAGGGTCTAGTTCCCTACCAGTGGTTGATCCTAGGACCCCTGCATTGGGAATTTGGAGTCAGCCACTGGACCATCAGGAAAGTCCCTACTTTGCTAATTAAAAAAAAAAGATTTAAAATTGAAATTCATGAGCAAGTTTGGCTTGTGATTTGGAGATTTTCTGTTTGCCTTTGCAGATGGGCTCACAGCCAAGTGGGACTGCCAGGTATGAGGATATGAGTGTCTTCAGTAACTCTGGTTTACAGTTGGGCTGGGCCAAAGGGGAGCCCTGGCAGGAGGTCGGGGAGGAAAGTGAGGTTACTACAGACTGGCTGTGTCCTTTGAGAGAAGGTCCTCACAAAGCAGCCTACTCTACTCCACGCTTTATCTTTTGGGGTTCTGATAACGTCTCTCTTCCCTGTTTCCTATCCCAGGTACAAATGCCTTGTTTCCCTTTGACCACATGCTGTAAATAAGTCCTCCCCAGATCATCTTATTTCCTGTTGATGCAGTTTTATAATCAAGTTTTACAATCAAGGCTATGATAGCTTAATAAAAGAAGGTGAGGGCTCTTCCTTGTTTATCTATACTCTGGAATAGAACTGGTTCCTTGGTGGAAAATGTTAAAAGTTTGGTAGAACTTGCTGGTGAAACCATCTGGGCCTAGTCCTTTCAATTGGGAGAAGAGTTTTACCTACTCAGTTCAATGTCATTAGTGGTTGTTGAACTATTAACATTTTTCCCCCTCTAGGGTCAGTGTGGTGAGTTGGAAATGCATTTATTTGCAACCTTACTGGCCTTTATTTTTTACACTATCTTCTTATTAACCTTTTTTTTTTTTTCCTACATAACATTTTAATTGTCACTTTAAAAATAATAAACTTTATTATTTTTTAGAGCAGTTTTAGGTTCACAGCAAAATTGAGCCCAAAGTACAAAGGGTTCCTATATATCCACTCTCCCCACCTTTGCACAGCCTCCCTTCTTATCAGCATCCCTCACCACAGTGGTAGGTTTGTTACAGTTGAAGAACGTGCATGGCATCACTGCCACCCGAAGTCTGTAGTTCACAATACAATTCACTCTTGATGTTGTCCCTTCTATGTGTTTTGACAAATGTATAATTACATGTATCCATTACAGTAACCCACAGAGTATTTTCACTGCTCTACAATCCTCTATATTCACCTATTTATTACCACACCTTTCCCCTGCCCAAGCCCCTAGCAACTTCATCACTCTTCATTCTTAATCTTTTTATTTGTATCCTTTCTTTCGTAAGTTTGTCAATTTTATTAATCTTTATAAAACCCAACTATCAGCTTTTAAAATCCTATTGTAATTTGTTTTTTATTTCATTAACTTCTCTCTATTATCTTTTTCTTTTTATTTCTTAGGGTTTATTTTTAACTCTTTTTTTTCTAAGTTTCAAACTTGATTAGTTTTTCTGCCTTCTTTCCAAAGGCAAGCATTTAAGACTACAAATTTCTATTTAAGTGGCATTTTAGCTGTGTCTTGCAAAATGTCTTATATTTCTATATGGTGTTTACATTATAGTTTGATTGGAAGTATCTCCTAATCTCAGTTTTGATTTCTTTTTTGATTTATGAGTTATTTAGAAGAACTTCTAAATATTTTAACTTTTCTATTTATCTTTTTATTATTGATTTTTAACTTCATTGCATCCTAGTTAAAGAATATGGTTTGTAAAATATTAAACTGTTATAATTTGTTGAAATTGGCTGTCTGGCTGAGTATGTCATAGATTTTCATAAATGTCATATGTGCTTGAAAAATTGTGTAATATGTAGTTGTTATGTACAGGTTTTCTTTACAGATCCTTTAGATCAAGCTTGTTAATTGTGTTGTTAAAATACATGTTATGTTTTCTGACTTCTCACTTTTTTATTCTATGAAAGAATGTGCTAAACCTTCCTACTGTGTTGGTTTTGTCTCTTTCTTGTTACAGTTCATTCCATTTTTCCTTTATACATTTTGAGTCTCTGTTTGTTAACTAGTTACAAATTCAGATCTGCACCTTTTATCTTTATGTACTGAATCTATCTCTAGCAATTATTTTTTGGCCTTAAAGTCTATTTTAATTCATATTAATTATTAATACATTAGCATATATTAGGCATGCCTGGAATATTGCATTCTATCTATTTTCACTCTTTTTGTATTATTATATTTCAGTTGTATCTTCTTAAACATCATAAGGCTGAATTCAGTTTCTACTACTCAACCCGACGATCTTTGTCATTTAATGGCAGCATTTAGTTGTTTTATTTATTGTAATTATAATTTTAGAATTATTTTTTACCATCCGTTTGTGATGCATGTTTGTCTTGCATTTTTCTTTGATTTTTCTATATTTCTTGACTTTTTTTTTGATTGAATGCATATTTTTTTCTTATTCTATTTATTTTCCCATACAGGGAATATTTCTATATTTCTTATTTCTATTGTGTTAGTAGTCAACCTTACACGTTTAACATGCGAAGTTAATTATTATCTTTTCCTTCCTCTGGAATAATGTGAAACCTTAGAACACCTAAATTCCCATCATTCTCTCCAGATGTATGTGGTATTATTGTCAGGTATTTCAGTTCTGACTTGTTTTCCTTCAACTGCACAAATGGAACATAATTATCATTGTTTTACGCCATCCCTTTTTGTTTAGATTTGCCCGTGTATGTTTTTGTTGTTCATTTGCTCTTGCATTCAGATCTTCGTCTTCTGGGATCATTTTACTTCTTTCTGAAGTGACTGAGAGTCTGCTTGATTTGAATTGTCTAAAAATGCTCTTTTTCCCTCTCCTTCTTGAAAAACATTTCCCGTTTTGTTTGGGCATACAAACAGGAGTGGGTTAAATTTCTTTCCCTCTGTTGACAGAGGAATGGCATTTGGAAACAACTGTTCTTTATCGTTTGGGATTTTCTAGGTCAGCATTTAAATGTCTATTTCCTACACAACTCATACATACATTTTCCTCATTTTTTTCGAACAATAACTGAAAGACTGATTGAAAATTTTTTTCACAAATATTTTTTCACCATTGTTGCAAAAATGCAATCCTGCACTTTTTGCAGTAGAATTTTTTAGATCCTGCTTGTCACATTATGACAAGGCTTTATCTACCTTCTCTGTGTATAGCTTGTTATTTCCATCTTAAAGGTTTATGAGCAGAAGTTAGTAATTTTAGAAGGGCGTGACCAGGATGGCAGACCCTGAGCTCATCTCCTCCCACGTGCACACCAAAATTACAACTGTTTACAGAGCACCTATTGATGAGAATGACCTGAAGACTAGCAGAAAATATTTTCCACGACTAAAAATATAAAGAAGGAACTACAAGAGGGGTGGGAGATGCAATATAGTCAAGACCCGTGTCCTGGGGGGTGACCTACAAGTAGGAGGGTCATCGCAATGGCAGAGGTTCTTCCTGTGGAGCAAAGGGTCCGCACCCCACATCAGCACCCCGAGCCCAGGGGTCTGGCACTGAGCAGACAAGCCCCCAGAACATCTGGCTTTGAAGGCCAGTAGAGCATGAGGACAGGAGGGGTGGAGGGCTGTGGGAAACAGAAACTCACTCTTAAAGGGCACATGCAAAAATCTCTCATGCTCCAAAACCCAGCACAGAGGCAGTAATTTGAGGTGAGCCTAGGCCAGACCACCTTGGAGAACCTCCTGGAGAGTCAGGAGGCAATGAGGACTCCCCTGGGGGACAAGTGCTGGCAGCAGCCACTCTGGGGAGCTTGTTCTACCACAAGGAAACTGGAGCTGCAAACACCATTTTGCAGTCCTTCCACTTGCCTATTGGGCTTCCTTGGTGACTCCGATGGTAAAGAGTCCACCTGCAATGCAGGAGACCCGGGTTCGATCTCTGGGTTTGGAAGATCCCCTGGAAAAGGAAATGGTAACCCACTCCAGTGTTCTTGCGTGGGGAGGCGCCTGGAGGGCTACAGTCCCTGGGGTTGCAAAGTCGGACACAGCTTTATCTTAACACACACACACACACAGACACACACACACACTCTCTCTCTCTTTCTCTCTCTCTCTCTCTGAGATCCCCAGGCTCTACTGCCAGCCATCCTGGGATCCAACCCCATCCACCAGCAGGCTGAAACCAGTCTCAGACACCCAACTCTGCTGCCAGGACCCCATAGCCAGTTGCTCTGGGACCTAGCCCTGCCCACCAACGGGCTGGCATCAGCAGTGAGCTACACAGCCAGCTGCACTGGGACCTGGTCACACTCAGCAGAGTGGTGGGAATCACCCAAGCTCAACAGAAAAATGAAAAAGAATTTAAGAGACCTCTGGGACCACATCAAACATACTAACATTCACATTATAAGGGCCCCAGGAGAAGAGAGAGAAAGGGACAGAGAAATTATTTGAAGAATAATAGCTGAAAACGTCCCTAATCTGGGAAAGGAAACAGACATTGAGGCCCAGGAAGCAGAGAGAGTCCTGATCAAGAGGTCCACATCAAGAAAGATAATGATTTAAAATCAAAGAAATTGGGACTTCCCTGCAGATGCAGTGGTTAAAACTCCCTGTTTCCATGCAGGGGGCGTGAGTTTGATCTCTGGTTGGGGAACCTAAGATCCTGCATGCCATGCTGGGCTTAGTCGTTTTTTGCAACTGCGTGGACTGTAGCCCCATAGGCTCCTCTCTCCATGGGGATTCTCCAGGCAAGAATAATGGAGTGGGTTGCCATGCTCTCCTCCAGGGAATCTTCCCAACCCAGGGATCGAACCCAGGGTCTCCCACATTGCAGATGGATTCTTTACTGTCTGAGCCACTAGGGAAGCCCTGCCATGCCATGCAGTGTGGCCAAAAAAGCGGCGGGGGACGGGGGTTGGGCACAATTAAAAATAGAAACTCTTTTCTTTCAAGGAAAAAGCAACTAGTTACATACAAGGGAACTTCCATAAGACTGCAAGCTGACATTTCAGCAGAAGCCTTGCTGGCCAGAAAGAAGTGGCATAATATTCAAAATGATGACAGGAAAAAAGCTACAACCAAGAATACCCTACCTGGCAAGCCTATTATTTAGATTTGAGAGAGAAAGAAAGAGTTCTACAGACGAGCAAAAGCTAAAAGAATTCAGCACCTCTAATCTGGCTTTTCAAGAAATGTTAAAGAGATTTCTCTAAGCAGAAAAGACACAGCTAGAAATGTGAAATTATGAAAGGAAAAGTCTCATTGGTAAAGGCAAATGTACAGTAAGAGTGGTAGATCACTCATAAAGCTAGGGGGAAGGTTAAAAGACAAAAGTAGTCAAGATCACCCCTACTTACAATAAGTAGTTAAGGGGTACACAAGTGTGATGTCAACACCATTAAACATGTGGCGGGGGAGTAAAAATGCAGGGTTGTTAGAATGCATTCGAATTTAAGAGATTATCAACTTAAAATAATTATATAATGTGTGTGTGCTCAGTCGTGTCCGACTCTTTGAGACCCCGTGGACTGTAGCCCTGCCAGGCTCCTCTGTCCGTGGGATTCTCCAGGCAAGAATACTGGAGTGGGTTGCCATTTCCTTTTCCAGGGAATCTTCCCAACTCAGGGATCGAACCCATGTCGCTTGTATCTCTTGCTTTGGCAGGTGGATTCTTTACCACTAGCACCTGGGGAAACCAAGATAATCAAAAACATGTTGATATATACACACCTCATATTAACCCCAAACTAAAAACTGTAATTATATGTGTACACTCACACACAAAAGAGAAAGGAATCCAACGTAACACAGAAGATAGTTATCAGATTATGAGAGAAAAGAGCAAAAGAAGAAAGAAATGAAAGAGAACTACAAAACAACCAGAAAACAATTAACAAAAATATTGTAATTTTTTAAATGTGCTTTTACTGTGGTAAAAGTCACATAATTTAAAACAGGCTACTTTAACCATAGTTAACTACAGTTTAGTGGCACTAAGTACTGTTGTGCAACTTTTACCATCATCCATCTCCCCAAATTTTCACCTTCCTAAATTGAAACTGTCCCCATTAAACCCTTACATGGGGTCACTGAGGGTCGGACACGACTGAGTGACTTCACTTTCACTTTTCACTTTCATGCATTGGAGAAGGAAATGGCGACCCACTCCAGTGTTCTTGCCTGGAGAATCCCAGGGACGGGGGAGCCTGGTGGGCTGCCATCTCTGGGGTCGCGCAGAGTCGGACACGACTGATGCGACTCAGCAGCAGCAGCAGCTATTAAACCCTAGCTCCGCATCTCCCACTCGCCCCCGACCCCTGGCATCTACCAGTGCACCTTCTGACTCCATGACTTTGACTGCCATAGGTATCTTGTATAAGTGGAGTCAAACACCGAACGTACACTGGAATGCAAAATATTAAATGTTTGCTTTCAACCATCAGCATAATTTCAAGAAGAAAAAAAGTCTGTTTATCCAGATATTTACCATTTCTGTTGCTCTTCCTTCATTTTTGATATTCCAAGTTGCCTTCCGATATCATTTCCCTCTATCTGAAAATTTTATTTACCGATTCCATGTTATTGGGTCTGCATCCTTAGATGGGGTTGGAGACATCTGTGAAGCAAGAAGGACTTCACTCATCCCCAGGGGCCTGCAGTTCCACACTCTGGGCCTCCTGCTTCCCCTTCCTTCTACATGCTCCTCTTCACAAGCAAGCTCTCCCGCTGGACTTTTGCTCCTTGATATTCCGAGACAGTCCTCACCTGTGTAGGTTCATTTGTATTTAAGTCCTATATTTAACTGTGACATTAAAGGCTGGCTTCCCTTTAAAAGAACTGCAAGTTTTACCAGTGTGATCGTATTAGGAAATGGGGCTTTGGGGAGGTGATTTGGTCTTGAGGGTAGAGTCACCATGATGGCATTAGTGTCCATATAAGAAATATCCTTTCTTATACACTAGAGAGATATTTTACTTTGCCATGTAAAGACGCAGAGAGAAGGTGGCTGTCTGTAAGCCAGGAAGAGAGCCCTCACCAGGACCTGGCCATGCTGGTATCAGGATCTTGGAAAGGTCCAGCCTCTAGAACTGTGAGAAATAAATATGTAAGCCCCTTTGTGTGTAGCATTCTGTTACAACCATGCTGATTGAGGCAGATGGGTGGGCATTTTGAGTTGGAGGAAGACTTCCCTGCGGCCACTGACCCCAGGTGCACTGGTCTTTGTGAGCACCACTGTGTCAGTCTGCTCACTGCCTGAACAGAATACCAGATAGTGGCTTAGGCAACAGAAATTGTCTCCCAGTTCAGGAGGTCAGAAGTCCAAAATCAGGGTGTCTGCAGGTTTGGTTTCTTCTGGGGCCTCTCTCCTTGGCTGGCCGACGGCTGTCTTCTCTCTGTGTCCTAACATTGCTTTCCCTCTGTGATGTCTGTGTCCACCTCTTCTTTTACGAACATGGCTCATAGTATATTAGGGCCAGCTCTCATGACCTTTTAACTTAATTATGTCTCTGAAGACCCTACCCCAAATATGGTCATATTTTGAGGTGCTTTGGCATAGGACTTCAAGATATGAAGTTTGGGGGAATATGATTCAGCCCACCCATTTTCCTTAAACGCTTAATGGAGAAACCAAGACACAAGTCTTGACGTCTAAGAAGCTTGTAAACAGTATTTGTTGGATTGAAAGCATGAGAACAAAGGGATGGTGGTGGACTGGGTAGGGGGGTGTGTGCCTGTGTGCATGCAAGTGTGTGCCTGTGTGTGTGTGTTCGGGGATTCCTTCCAAACTAATATGATAGAATTGAGTTGGCACCCAGCCTGCGAGAGACCCCCTTGAGGTCTGTTATTTGGAGACACATTTTATTTTTTTTTTTTTTGAGACACATTTTAAAGCATACTTTCATTTGCTTAACATTTCCTTTTCAATAATTGCTAAAAGTATTAGCATCCAAATACGGTAAAACCTGATGTGATCAGTTTAATTTTCATACCAATCCCAAACTATTTATTAATGTTATTTTAATTTTATTTTTTAATTAAAAATATTTATTTATTTATTTTATTGCACCGGGTCTTTCTCAGTTGTGGCACATGGGATCTTGATCTTCACTGCAGCATGCAACGCTTTTGGCATATGGGGTCTCATTCCCTGACCAGGGATGGAACCCAGGCCCCCTGCCTTGGGAGTGCAGGGTCTTAGCCACTGGATCACCAGGGAAGTCTCCTTTTACTGTTATTTTAAAAAATATACCAGTTGAGTAAGAAGTTAAAGGAATAGTATATCAGAGCTACAATCAAATAGACTTTGGAATAGTCCTTCTTTGCGGTTGGTTATCATAAACAGATCTCTACTGAAAACCTTATTTTGAAACTCAAGTTAGGCAGTCATTAACATATTCATTTTCCTGTAATTCATGGAAAATAATCAGTGGACTTCATATGAGATTATTTCTTTCATTTCCCCAAGGGCCTGTTTTCCTTTATAGTTGTGTATTGAGCACTTATTATGCAATAAATACTGTGACATGCTCTTACCCTCAAGAAAGTCAGTCTCATGGGGCAGATAGACAAGTAAGTTGGTGATGAGACAAGTCATGGACATCCCAGGACACAGCCAGAATGCAAAGGAGGGTCTCTTCTTTCAAACCATGGGGGTCAGAGATGGTTTGGTGGAGAAGGACAGGTAGGAACTGGAAGATAACAGGAGGACGGGAGAGGGTATGATTTTGGGGGAAGAGGCTGAGGTAGAGTCAGGAGAAGCTATCTCTAGATCCATCTATATTACTACAAGTGACATTATTTCGTTTTTTCCCATAGCTGAGTAATATTCCATTGTGTACATATACCACTTCTTTACCCATTCATCTGTTGATGGACTTTTTGGTTGCTCCCATGTCTTGGCTATTGTAAATATTGCTGCAGTACACATTTGGGTGCCTGTGTCTTTTAGAATTCTGGTTTTCTTCAGACATATGCCCAGTTGCAGGATTGCAGGATCATATGGTAGCTCAATATCATCTTTACCTTTTAAACCCATGTCCTTTCTACTCTCTCTAGTGGACGTTGCCAGTTAACATCCCACCAACAGCAAAGAAGTGTTCCCCTTTCACCACCACCTCTCCAGCACGGGCCAGCCTATATCCAACACTGTACCTGGCAGCTTTTCACCAGGACCATTGGTTAGTCCTTGACTGTTTTGATCTCCTCTGTGTCTATCCCATTCTTCTGTATCATCACCTCTAACAGTATCACCTTCCTCAGGTGCTAGGGCAACCTGAGTGTCCCAAAGTGGCCACTCAGCATATTCTGATCCCCTGAACCCAGTAAGGGCTGAGCATGTTGACACAAACTGGTTCAGTGAGACCCAACCCAAGGCTCTTACCGGAGTGTCTTTCCTCTGGGCTCTCAGGGAGGATGTGAAGTCACAGGTGAAGTCACCTGCCCGAGGCTGAGTCCTACAGAGCAGACATTTCCGAGGTTGATGATGAGAAAAGGCCACAGTTGGAAGCTGTGGCTGTGGAAATGAGTGTGTAAGTGGAAACGCGTGTGTAAGAGGAGGGAGCAGGGTGTCTGGGGCCAGCCTGTGTGCCTATTTGGTTGCTCAGTCATGTCTGACTCTTTGCTACCCCGTGGACTGTGGCCCACCAGGTTCTTCTGTCCATGGGACTCTCCAGGCCAGAATACGGGAGTGGGTTGCCATTTCCTCCTCCAGTCTGGGGTCAGAGGATGCTGCAAAAATACTCTGCAGCTGGATCCAGGGGATTGACAACTCCAGGTCCCTCAGTACCCCTTCTTCCCCTTTGACTGCAATGCCCCAGAGAGCCCTCTGGCCTTGGTTGCCTCCCGCAGGAGAGCAGAGGCTGGGAGGTGCTTGTGCACGAGGACAATAGGAACAAAGGCGGCTTTCAGGCCAGTGTTTGCATCTCTGCCTCATTGTCTAAGAGAATTAAAAACAAACCTCCCCACTTGTTGGAGAGTTACGTTGCATGACTAAGGCGGTGATTTACCGACGGGGATAAAACTTCACTAATGGGTTCCAGTGACTTCAGTACATCAAGAAAGGAAGACTTGCTCCCAAGATCCCTGGTCTTCGTCGGGGAGGCCGTGGTCACATAAATCTCAGTGACCGTCCAGGGGCGTGAGCTGCAGGAGCGCTGGCCCCTGAGGGGAGCTGACTCAGGAGCAGTGGAGGGGCCTGGAGCCAGGGAGCCGCTGGGGGCCCTCTTAGCCCGCCTCCCCACCTGGAACATCCAGCTGGGGCTCTCCATTTCTCTGGGGCTTTGCCAGCCTGGCCCAAATCTCCATCTTGGCCTTCCATGACGCAACCAAAGCAATGTGCTTTCCATCCCCGCCCTGGGGGTGCCCCGCGTGAGGAATTTGTTCCTGATATTCAGCTGACATCCTCCTTTTCTTTCCATTTCATTCCCATGACGCTTATAGAACTACTACTCCCTGGGGCCATCGCTGACTATTTCCTCTCTCTTTGGGGCCAGCTCCTTCTCCCATGAGCGGTACCCACTCGGCTCTGCCAGTGTGACCCGCCAAGGCCCTCACTTGCTCGTCTAGCTCATTAATCATCTTTGTTCCTTTTCTTGGGAATTTTCTCTGAGTCGTTTGCTAGTTTCCTGGACAGAAGAACACAGCACAGCTGCTACTTTCACAGGCGTAGTAGAGAAGAGGGCTCTTCTGTCTGGTCACAAAATAGCCCCTCCGGAGCACGTCCTGGGAGATTGCACCTGGGGCTGAGCAGAAATGCTCCCAGCTTCTGGGGAACTGTGTCTGCTGGGTCTGTCTGGGATTCTTTCCAAGCCAAGGTTTTACAATTTTTTCCCCCCAGTATTAAAAAGGGCCTCATTATGCAAAGGTGGCTCAGTGGTAAAGTATCTGCCTGTTAATGCAGGAGACACAAGAGGTGTGGGTTTGATCCCTGGAGGAGGAAATGGCAACCCACTCCAGTATTCTTGCCTGGAAGACTCCATGGATAGAGGAGCCCGGCGAGATACGGTCCATGGGGTCACAAAGACTTGGACATGACTGAGCTGTTGAGCACGCACCTTATAAAGCAGGCCCAGGACAGGGACAAAGGAAACACTGTTGAGAGAAAGCCAAGGGCATGATAGCGGTCATTCTGCAAGAGATATCTCCTCCAAGTCAGGGCCCCTGGGCTAGAACCATGGGGCCAGGGCAGCCGGGGAAGGGAGAACATAGGGCCGCCCTCTTTTTTTTTTTTGTTATGCCATCTGGCTTGTAGGATCTTAGTTCCCCTGCATGTATGCTGAGTCACTCAGTCATGCCCAACTGTTTGAGACCCTAAGGACTATAGCCCGACAGGCTCCTGAGTCCATGGGGTTCTCCAGGCAAGAAGGCTGGAGTGGGTTTTTGTGTCCTCCTCCAGGAGATCTTTCTGCTCAGGGATCAAACCCGCATCTCTTACATCTCCTGCATCGGGAGGTGTTTTTTTTTTTTTTACCATTAGCACCACCTGGGAAGCCCCTCAGTCCCCCTACCAGGAATCAGACTTGTGCCCCAGCAAGTCCTAACCACTGTAACACCAGGGAATTCCCAGGGCCTCCCCTCATTTGACAAGTGCACACAATGGTTGGGGTTATTTACCCTTAGAGCAGGTTTAATAAAGTAATCAGGGCCTTAGAGTCAGAGTAAGGTGATGTTGTTACTCACTAGCTATGAGATCCTGGCAAGTTCTTTGGCTTTACTGGGCCTTAATGACTTACCAGAAAGGATGGGCAAATATTGATAATGATGGTGATGATGATGGTTCAATAAATCCAGTGGAAAAGTGATGTCCACTCCCATCTCTCCTTGGCTTGTAGTGGCCTCAAGTGTGCCCATCTGGCCCTGAAGAACAAGACCGAGCGTTCCTTTTCCATCCTTGCTGGGGTTTCCAGGTCCTACAGGGCTTACAAATGTCTATGGGATGTTTTGGATAGCTTAGCAATCTGGCACTGAGGTTGGGGGACTGGAAGTCCTAGGAGGAAGTTGATCCAGCTCAGGGGAAGGCAAGGGGTCTCACACTCCATCCTGGTGGGGTTTCTACTAGAGCCAACTGCCTTCCCTTCTCAGAGCTGAGCTTGGCTCTCTGATCTCACCTGACCACTGGTTCAGTTCAGCTCAGCTCAGTCACTCAGTTGCGTCCGACTCTTTGTGACTCCATGGATGCAGCACACCAGGCTTCCCTGTCCATCACCAACTCTCAGAGCTTGCTCAAACTCTTGTCCATTGAGTCAGGCATGCCATCCAACCATCTCATCCTCTGTTGTCTCCTTCTTCTCTTGCCTTCAATCTTTCCCAGGGTCTTTTCTAATGAGTCAGTTCTTCGTATCAGGTGACCAGAGTATTGGAGCTTCAGCTTCAGCATCAGTCCTTCCAGTGAATATTCAGGACTGATTTCCTTTAGGATGGCCACTAGAACACGCCTCAGACACTTGACCTCATCCTGCTCCTTGTCTCCTGGCACTGCCTTCAGAACTTCCAGGATCCTCAACTATCTCTGGTCCCCCAAACCTGGTGACTGACTCCCCTTTCTCCATCCTAGCTCCCTCCCTTTCCACGTCTCCCACAACAAAAGCATGTTGTATGGCGCCCACCGCCCACCAAAGTGGCACCTACACCCTGGGACTATAAAAGCTTGTTTATTTTCTTGGAAGATGAGAAGGCCCTGATGCATGGTAAAGTCAGGGAGGGAGACTGTTTTCATTCCTTCCAAATGCCTCCCTGTCTCCAAGGAGAGACGGAAGGGCTTTGGGCTGAGGGAATGTATATGCCACACTGACCTCACAGGGTTTTTGTGAGACTCAGCTGAGATAATATATGTAAAAATGCCTCTTAAGCACACACAAAAAGTGACACAAATATGAGTTGCAGTTATTTCTTTAGTATAGAGACACTTAAAAGTAGCCTAGAGCCCTGGGTCCTGCAGCTAAAAGCAGTCTGGAATTTATCAGGCATTTATAGGGCTGGTCACAAAAGAATTGGGACCTTCTTTTGAGTGGTGGTAAAAGAGGAAAAGTGCCATTTTTTCCAAAGTGTATAATAAAGGTCTCAAGTGGTCTCGTGGTGGGATTTGTCTGGGTGTGGAATGCACAGTATTGGTCTCAACACCCTTGTGACTGACAATAATCCTGAATTATGAAAGGTTGTCTAAACATTGCTTTTGTGTTAATGTAATTGTGTTGGTTCACATAAGGGAGCCTTTTTCTAATACGTGGAAATTTTTGCTGTTTAGAGTTGTAGACATTTTTTATGGCATTGTTTACAATGGAATGTGATTTACAGGCTAGAAAAGAAGACTTGTGCTCCTATTAATATCTGTCTTAAATTCATCTCTATTTTCTCCACTCTGTGATTTTTAAAGACTTGTCTGCAAAATCTGATTCTGGTATCACCACCAGCCATTTCAGAGCCGGTCTCCACTGGCTTCTTGCAAACACACCCTTTTTTTAGATAGTCTGCTTCTCCCTGGGTGTTACGGGCTCAGTGTCTAGACTGAGGATTCATGGTGGCTTTTCCCCACCGCATACTCCACACTCCATTCCCCGCCCCCTGCCCATGCCCAGTTCTCACAGCCATTCCTTGGATAAATATGCTCCGTCTCTACAGCGGCCTCTTTATCCCCTCAATGTCCAAGGAAACTGATTCATCACACTGAGGTTTCTGTCTGGGAACTGCTTCCAGACAACCCAAGCCATGTCCTAGCCTATGTGTGGGGTCTGGGTTTGGGTCTGGTCCTTCTCTTCCTTTGTTTTGCTTCATTTCATCCCCCTCTGGCATGTGGTCTCTTGTCTCTTTCTGTCCCATTATTTCACGTAATTCCATGCCCAGCCTCAGGTTTACACCAACCAAAATTCTCGTTGCCCTGCAAAGCGTTTCAAAGCCAGTGCTAGGTGTTCAGGCACATGTAACCCTTATCTGAGTCAAGTGTGCTCAGGCCAAAGGGTGAATCTGTGGGCGTAAATAGGAATAAACCAGGGGCAGCTGGATTTCCAGTCATTTGGCTTCCTGTTTCAAGTCAGTGGTATTCAACAATCTTGGTGGCATTTTTAGGGGCTTTGATGATGGAAGGAGAAGCGTTTCTTTCCATTTCGGAAAATAAGTACTCAGTTCAGTCTGGAATTAATTTTTCCTGTCCAATTATTTTCAATCAAATGGCCTTGTGAAGAAACCACTGTGAACTTGTTTAATAACTCTTCTGTTGTGTCTCTGTGGTTTTTTCAATGTTCAGAGAAGTATTTCATCCCTGTAAGGAGTCCCGACAAGAATTTTCGGAGGATTAACAGGCACCAGGTTGTAAATTGGAGATGGAACATCCATCATGGAGGAGGGGCTGCTGACAGATTTAGAAGCCCTCTTGTAAAGAGGGAAACACTGGGTGCTCTTTTTTGTGGAGTCAGGGTCTTATATCTGGTAAAGACTTCTTGATAAATAGTGGAGCAGCTGAGAATTCAGATAGCTAGGGGTAGGCAGAGAGAGAGCAAGATATTCACAGGTCAACAGAGGAACATTCAGGAGACAATTCTTTCAACAGGCAGCTGGCAGCAAGCTTGGGAAGAATAGCTCAGCTCTGAGAATACATCTCAGACAATATGGCAGTACCGAGGCTCAAGATTCTTTAGATTCTTAGGAGATGAAGGAGAGGAAGTCTATGTCCCTCTTCTTGACAGACTTGAGACTACTTTAAGCAGGAAGGCATGGGGTAAGTGACGCGGCACGACTTCTGAAGCTGGGTCACAAAATATGATGTAGCTCTGCTTTGTTTGCAGGGACAATGCTTTTGCACCTCTGTAACCAAGTGAGAAGTCTGACTCTTCTGTGGCTGCCGTGATGTAAGGAAGCCAAGCCACACAGAGACGGCTTCCATGTGGACACGTGCAGACCATGAAGAAGGCTGAGTGAAAAGAACTGATGTTTTCAAACTGTGGT
The DNA here is from genome assembly GCA_006410935.1 of Redunca redunca. NCBI lineage: Eukaryota > Metazoa > Chordata > Mammalia > Artiodactyla > Bovidae > Redunca > Redunca redunca. The sequence continues at coordinate 38,554 of SJYQ01019107.1, forward strand.
GCTGGAGAAGGCTCTCAAGAGGTTCTTGGACTGCAAGGAGAGCAAACCAGTCACTCCTAAAGGAGGTCCATCCTGAATATTCATTGGAAGGACTGATGCCGAACCTGAAGCTCCAGTTCTTTGCCCACCTCATGTGAAGAGCCAACTCATTGGAAAAGATCCTGATGGTGGCAAAGACTGAAGGCAAAAGGGGTAAGGGGTGGCAGAGAATGAGATGGTTAGATAGCATCACTGACTCAATGGACATGAATTTGAGCAAACTCCAGGAGATAGTGGAGAACAGGGGAGCCTGGCATGCTGCTGTCCATGGGGTTGCAAAGAGTCGGACATGACTTAGTCACTGAACACACACACAACACACAGACCTTCTGGTCTACAGTCCCAGTCTTTGAGATGGACCAAGCCCAGGTGCCAGATATATTAATGAAGCATTCAGTTGATCTTAAAGCCTGGTTCTTAAGTCACCATCAGCCTTTGAGTCTTCCCTGTTGAGGCCCCAGACATTGTAGAGCATAGACAAGCCATCTTCTCTGTGCACTATCCAAATTCCAACCCACAGAATCCATGTGCATAATAAGACAGTTACAGAAAGCCACTAAGTTTTGGGGCAACTTGTTAATGCAGTAATAGAAACTATAACAGGCAACCTGTAAATGGGAGAAAAATAAAGCAGACTAAAGGATGCAGGCTCTAGAGCGCAAGGGCTCCGTAGGTGTGGTACACGACTTAGTTGCCCCATGGCATGTGGGACCTTAGTTCCCTGACCAGAGATCGAACCTGCATTTGAAAGTGGATTCTTAGCCACTGGACCACCAAGGAAGGCCTGTGGGAGGCAGATATTTTGGATAGGCTGTCAGAACACAAACTCTGAGGAGCTGACATTTAAGCAGAGAGTGGGATGTTGTCGGTGTGCAGGTTCACAGTTGTGGGGAACAGAGCCTGGTCCTAGGGAACAGCAAGTGCAAAGGCCCTGGATGGGAATGAGATTTCACTAGGGACAGCACCATGGCCTCAGAGAGCTGAGAGAGTGAGGTGAGCCATAGGAAACGAGAGGGAGCCACACACAGGGCTTTGCTGGCCATAATGAAGGGTTTGGGTTTTATGGTAAGCCAGTGTGAGGTTTTGAACAAGGGAATATTCTCTACACTCACTCCCTCATTGATTGTGTCCAGTCTTGTGACTTCAAATAGCTTCTATATGCTAATGATTCTGAAATATTTATTTCTAACCCAGACCTCAGTTTTGAATTCCAGATTCTTTATACGGCTGTCTGCTCAGCTCTCCGCATAGATTATTAACAGGTCATTAAAATGTCATATGTACAAACTGTTGAACTTACTTCCTGCCCCAAACCTCTTCCTCCGACAGTCAACATCATCAAATGGCATCTCCATCCTTCTAGTTGCTCAGGTCATCCTTGACTCTGTTCTTTCCCTCACATTTCTGTCTGATCCATCAGTAACCTCCACCGGTTCTATTTCCAGTCAGTTTTCCCTTCTTCCATCCTCACCTTCTTTCCATATATTCTGTTGGCATAATGTGTGGCTGTTGAAAAATCTGAAACAATCTGATTCTCCTTCCCTTCTTAGTAGCTTGCTTCCGCCTCCCGCCCTGGATTTCCAAGAGATTTTATATGCATAAAATAATCTCGGGACCCAGATTTTTAAAGTCTAGAAATTTTACCAGAATATGTTTTGGTATTACTTGTTCTGGGTTCATTTTGACTTTATATTTTTAGTTGTAAGCTTTGGATATTTAATTTTTAACATTTAAAATTGTTCTTGAATTATAGATTTTGGTTTTGATTCTGTTCCTTGCTTTGGTTGTCTGAATTAGGGACTTCTGTTATATTATGTTGGATCTTCTTTGCCTGTCTTCTACACTTGTTACTTTCTCTCGAATCCCTTTTCATTCTTTCTTCATTTCTTTTGACATAATTTTTTCCTTAAAATTTTCTGTTTCCATTATCTGCTGGATTTATGCACTCTTTATACTATTATAATCTGTTTCTACTCACAAGACTTCTGACCACACATATGGGTTTTCCACATCAAAAAATTCTCCATTTCTCCATGGACATCAACCAGGTGTCTTATAATTTAATCTGTTTTGACACTAACTACCTGGAGTTAGTGCAGACCCCACAGGTTAAGGGCTCAGTCCCACAAGACTGCTTCCCACTTCTGCTGTCAGTCACAGGTTGTGGGTACCCAGATTATCCACACTTCTATCTGATTTGGCTACAAACTGAGGATTTCTCTGAGTACCTCCTCAGATTCAATGATTTTCTGTAATGGTTTATGGAACCAAGGGAAACACTGAGCAGCTGGCTAGATGAAGAGTTACATAAGGTAAGATCTGGAAGGGTCCCCAGGACAGGAGTTTCTGTCTTTGAGGAGTTTGTGGTGCAGCACCCTCATGGAACATGGATGTTTTCACAAATCTGGATGTTCATTTGTTTAGGTTTCTGTGGAGGTTCCACAGCATAAGCTTGAGTGATTAAATCAGCAGCCACTGGTGGTTAACTCAGTCCCCAGTCTCTCTTTCTTCCACTGAGGTCAAGGAGTGGGGCTGAAAGTTTTAATGCTCTCATTACATGGTTGTTTCCTCTGGCAACCAGCCCCATCCTGAAGTTATCTAGGGGTCCACGAAGAGTCACCTTATTAACATAAATTTGAGTATGGTTGAAAGGATCTCATTATGAATAACATCCCTTCTCACCCCTGTCACTCAGAAACTTACAAAAGTTTTAGGAGCTCTTTGTGAGGAACTGGGGAACGAAGACCAAATATATATTGCTTATTATATCACAACATTACTACACTTGTCTTCTGTTAAATTTAATCTGATTTCTGATATGACTTAAAACATTCCTAAGGGGGGAGTGGGCACATGCATACTTATGGCTGATTTAAGTTGATATATAGCAGAAACAAACACAACATTTTAAAGCAATTACCCTTCAATTAAAAATGATTTTTAAAAAAAGATGAAGGGGATATATGTATACCTATGCCTGATTTATGTTGATGTATGGCAGAAACTAACATAATATTGTAAAACAATCATCCTCCAATTAAAAATAATTTAAAAAAAAGACTTTCCTGGGTGGAAAAATAAAATATACCTAATAATTTCCTGCATTCTATCATTTTAATTCTGAGTTGTTATAGCTCTAATTTATGTTTTTCTTTTAGCCTTTTTGGAAATATGTTGTAGATTTCACTTATTCTGTGTCTCTGTCTTTCTGGCATTTTTATGTTCTACAAGGGTGTGATTCTGTGACTTTTACATTTTTCCTAAAATAAATTTGTACTTTTGTTGTTGTTGAAAATTTTTACATGAAATTAGTTTGTCTCAATCCCTCATAGAGATAGTTCCACTTGGCTTCTCTAACTTCATTTCTGTAGAGTTTCCTCTTCTGTTGGTAGTATTCAGGAATCTGTTGGTTTACTTTCAGAAGTCTCCAGGCTCTGTTTCCCTTATCCTTTATTTATTTATTTAGCAGCACCCTGTGGCTTGCAGGATCTTAGTTCCCCAACAAGGGACTGAACCTGGGTCAGGGAGGTGAAAGCCCAGAATCCTAACCACTAGGCCACCAGGGAACCCCCCCTTTTGGATAGCCTTTCACTTATTCCCTTTCTTTTTCCCAGACACCACTAGCCCTTTCCGACCTTTCCTGTTGCAGGAACTTTGAAGTCACCCATTCATTGAGTGGGGAAAACTCTTCCAGTTTCAAGCTGACTTTCTCAGCTCCCTACTGAGTACCTGGGATTTCCTGAGTATTTCTTCAGGTACCTGGGAGTACATGAGGATTTGGGGATTTCCAGGTTTGTCAGATCCTTGATTCTCTCCTTTGTTTTCTCTTGTACAGATGTTAATCCTACTCAGGTCTTGTAGCTGTTGGCTGTTTGTTCCTATCCACTTACCTTTTGTCAGTTTATGGTACGTATTGTCTGTAAATTTTTGTTTTTGCTACTCTGTACTACCTATACTCTTTTTTTCATGGTGAAATTTAGAAAGATTAAAACATTATGCTATAGAGATCATCCCAGAATCTTCTTCAGTCTATAGTCAATACATTATTCAGAATACTACTATTAAGACGGTGGTGCAATGGACGGACTACCCACCTGCCAGTGCAGGGGACATGGGTTTGATCCCTGGTCCGGAAAGATTCTGTGTGCCAGGGGGCAACTAAGCCCTGAGACAAGAGAAGCCACTGCAGTGAGAAGCCTGGGTACGGCAATGAAGAGTAGCCTCCCCTCAACACGGCTAGAGAAAGCCCGCACAAAATTAACCTGATGAAAACCCAGTGCAGCAAAAAACAAAAAAAAGTACATCAGACCACGTCACTATGATCTTTGATAAAAATGCTTTCATGGAATTTCCTTGGTGGTCCAGTGGTTAAGACCCCACTTTCCAAAGCAGGGGGCCCAGGTTTGATCCCTGATCAGGGAACTAAGATCCTACATATGGCAGAGTGTGGCCAAAAATTAAAAAAATGCTGTCATGGCTCTCTGTGTCTCTAGAGTGAAAGCCTAAGTTCTTACATTGACTTATAAGGTGTTACATAGTCTGATTTTTCTTGACCTTTCTTCCATGTTACCTCTCTGAACTCATCTCATATTGCTCATATCCTTGCTTATTATACTATAGTCGCACTGACCTTACTATTGAAGTTTACCAGGAATGGTTATGTTTTGGGTCCTTACTCTTGGTATTTCCACTGGTCTTTATTCAAATGTCACTGTCTCGTTGAAACCTTCCCTGGCTATCCTATATAAAATCGCAGCCCTTTCCAACATTACCGAACCCCCTTCACCTTTCCCACTTAATTTTTTCTTGACACTCAGCCCCACATAGTTTACTTATTAATACTTATCACCACAAATTTTATTTATTAACTTACTCTTTAAATATAAAAATGTCAACTAGGATGTAAACTCTATGGAGGTTGATATTCGTGCTGAAAACTAAATTTGTGTTGAATGACTGAATATATTTCAAAAACCCCTCTATGGAGAATGGCAATGAGGGGGGTGACAGAATGCAAAGGGAGCTACCAGTTAGGAGGATATCACTGTTGGGCTTCCCAGGTGGCACTAGTGGCAAAGAGCCCGTATGCCAGTGCAGGAGAGGCTCGGGCTTGATCCCTGGGTGGGGAAGATCCCCTGGAGAGGGCATGGCAACCCATTTCAGTATTCTTGCCTGGAGAATCCCACGGACAGAGGAGCCTGGTCGGCTACAGTCCATGGGG
>SJYQ01019107.1:43955-58288 GCA_006410935.1 Redunca redunca
TCTGCAAGGACCCAGAACCAGGAAGAAGCTAGCCTGCTAGTATATATTTGCCTGTCCCTAACAACCTCTGTTTTTTTTCTTTTTCTCTCTTCTGTTTTAATGCTGATTCTAGTCATCAGTCTGCAAGGCATGGAAGAGTCATTCAGTTGGCTCTGCCAAACAGCTTTTTTTCCCTTCCTCTGCCCTCCCTCTCTTCTGAGCAGATTTAATGAATTCCTCACCTTCTTTGAAGATTTTTTTTTTTTTTAATTTGGTTACATGTTCAACAGTTGACAGTTTTACTGAGTGGCTGCTGTACATGGACCATAGTTTTGCCCAGGAGCCCGGTGGTCTGGGAGTCCTTCCCCAGGTCGTGTCTGGAGACCCTGGGACAGTCTCCCCACTGGCTGGCCTCCACCTCCTATTTTCTCAGGGGCAAGGTGAACAGTGGTGTCTCCTTTCTGGGTAGGAGATGAAGGAGCATTTAACCTTCCTTCTCCGCCAGTCCACATGGATCTGCGTACCTGGTTCTGCTCTGGGTGGAGGTTGCTGGTGGGTGAAAGCTTATTCCAGACAGTAGGTTTTACCTCTTTCGCCAGCGACTTGGAATGGCCCGTGACCATGTGAAACAGTCCCAACGAGAACCTTGCAACCTTCCTGCGAGGGAGGCAGGGGAGTGATACCATTTACATTTCAGACATGAGAAGCAGCAGGCTGTTACCTGCCTCTTAGCGGCCACCCGGTTAGACTGGGCACTCGAGCCCACTTTAAGTCCTGCTTTTCTGCCCTAGGACCAGGCTACCTTTCGAGGACCAGGGGGAGGATGGAGTCTGGGAGCATGGGAGGAGCAGATGGCCTGTGACTGTCTCCAGTCACTACCTGAAAGCCAGCAGCTATGATGTAACCACAGCATCCTTCAGCGATGGCTGCCTTTGCTCTGTGGGTGGGACCGCGCTGCCTGCTGGAGGGGGAATCCCGTTGGTGACAACATAGCAGCCTTTTGAGCTGACGCGGCAGCAGAAGCTCCAGACCAGCTCCAAGGCTGACAGCGTCTCTGCGAAGCGTGTGAAGGGACAGCAGGCGTCAGAGCACTCCTGTAGATCACCTTCACAGACGCTCTTTGTGGTTGATTCCCTGATGACTCATTTATAATCTGGTTTCAACATAGTGACTCAAAATGCACCACTTTCATTAAAAATAACATTCACTGGGGTCTAACGGCTTTCTTTTTTCTGCTTTTTACTGTACCGGGTGGTTTCTGGATGGGAAGCTGTCAGATAGCAGGTGAGGGGTTCAGAGGGACGAGAACAGCGTGACACATGCCTTCCCAGGCTCCAGCTGCTCGGGAATTGACTGACAGAATGTCCGCTGCCGCTGCGTATCCTGCAGCCCCGAGTGTGTGCGTGCCAGTGTGTGCCAGTGTGGGCATGGGTGGGAGTGTGTGTGCTGAGTGCACGGGTGGTCCGGGAAAGGCAGGGTGTCTGCCCTCCAGCAGGCTCTACTCCAGAGTATCAGTACAGCTTGGGATGCTCATTAAAAATGCAGATTCCTGGGCTTCATCCTCCACCTCTGTGTGGGGGATGGGGGAGGGGCGCTACAGATTCCTCCAGAGACTTTTAGGCCGAGCAAAGTTGAGAGCAACAGGTGAGAGAGATGAGAGCTCCCTGTGGGCAGCCCTCTCTGCAAATGGGGGAGTGAAGGGAGAGAGGAAAAGGCCAGGGTGGGGAGGGGGTGGAGGCGGGGGAGGCAGCACCGAGGGTGGAGGACGAAGTAGGCCCCCAGAGTCCCCGTGGGGACTGCCCTGAAACCCCCTGCTTTATTTGAGGCACCCACAGTCTTTCTGGTTTGGGGACCCAAACTTGGGCATCCCCTATTTCCTTGGTGAAAAAAATAAAATAAAACCCCCAAATGGTTTAGTGAGCATTCTGTGCACCTTAGTGATACTGGAAACTTCAGTGGGAAAGACCCTGATAAGGTACATTTGAGTCTGACCTGGGCGACAGTCCAGAGGACCCCCTCCCCAACACTGAAGGTCTCAGCTGCTCTCGGAAATCATCATTTTATCTCAGCCATTTGTGTCTTTCTTCATCAATTTTTGTTGTCATTCTGAAGTTTCGTTTCACGAAGACTTTCCCTTCCAAGTCCAGGGGAAGTGTAACTTGACATTCAGCTCACCATCCCCATCACTTCCTCCTCTGATGGAGGGCTCCTGGTACCCAGGCTCTTCTAACAATGGAAATAGGTGTGAGATGGGGAGTAAGGCTCACGGTGGCTCGGAGTGGGAAGGTGGATGTTTCATCCCAGACGGCTTGGCCGTCGTCGGGGATAAGCTTTGTTATTCAGCATTTATGGTTTGGCCTGGTCCCCCAGCCCCTTCCTCCTGGTCCTTCCATTCTCAGTGGTGCAAATGCCCAGCTCCTTATGGGAGGATCACCACAGTCTTCACCTCTTTGCCTCATCTCCTCTCATTGTCCCTCTCCCCATCCTATGCCTGAGCCCTGTGTCTGAAGCTCCCTTTGCCTGCTCTGGCCTGAGGCCTGAACTCATTCGTCCCCAGTATCCCTCCTTTATCATGATTCAGCCCACTTCTGTGGAAGCCACCCTGAGCATTACTCCCAATCCCACACCTATTTCCATTGTTAGGAGAGCCTGGGTACCAGAAGCCCTTGGAGATGAGATCCATCAGAGGAGGAAGTGATGAGGATGGTGACCCAAATGTCGTCAACCCACTTGCTTCCATCTGCTTCCTCACCAAGAGACTTTCTAGAATGTTTCCCAGCACCTGTCGACTGGCTGCCATTCCCTCTGGGGTTCCTCCTCTCCCTGGAAGGTAATGAGACTGTGGAATGGAACTTTGGTGGCTTAGGCAGGGATCTGATCAATCGTCTGCCATTTCCTTGTCCTCGCTCACCTCTGCTCATCAGTCAGGTGCATCGTGAGGCAAGTGGTCACAGATACGGAGAGGGTCTTGATCCCGGAGACTCTATATTTCAGTGCTTACCAGAAGCATCACCCAGGCCATTACCTGTCACCTGACCCATTTTCAGTAGAAAACTTATTTCAGCTGAATGAATTATCGGGGTCTTTGCTGTTGGCTTTGGAGCTGGTTTGGGGAGGACGCTTTGTTAAGAAAAGAGAGGCAGCACGGAGTATTACCTAAGAGTGCAGAATCTGGAGTCAGAGTGCTTGGTTCAGATCCAGGCTCAGCTTGGCACCACTGTTGGAGGAGGATTGGGATACAATCTAGAGCCAAATAAACCACCTGAGCATTGCTCATCACCGGTGAGGAGTCTGCCCTAGAGATGTTGCCCAGAGAATGCTGGTCCATCTTGCCCTTGCCTTGAAGCTAGGCTTAGCACACTGCCACCCACCCTTGCCTCTCCCATCCCCCATGCGACACGACACACAAACACACACACACAACCTTGACTTACAAAGCATTTTAAAAGAAATTTAAAAATTGTAAATAGTGGTAAAATACACGTAATGTAAAACTTAGCATAATAGCGTCCAGGTCAGTGCTGTTAAGCACATCCACGTGGCTGTGCGACTCTGCGTTGTTGTTCCATGTCCAGAACTCTTTTTTTATCTTGTGAAACTGAAACTCTGTGTACCCTTTAAACAATGACTCCCCATTCTTCCCCCACCTCCACTTTAACCTCTGGCAACCACCAATCTACTTTCTGTTTCTATGGATTTGAATATTCTAGGTACCTCAAATAAGTGGAATCTTGCAATATTTGTCTTGTTGTGAGTGCCTCATTTCACTTACCATGACATCCTCGAGCTTCATCCGTGTTGCGGCATGTGTTAGAATTTCTTTCTTTTTAAGACTGAATAATATCCAGCATATGGATAGACCGCATTTTGTTTATCTGTTCGCCCACGGATGGACATTCATGTTGTTCCCACCTTTTGGCCATGCGCTATGCATGTGGGTGTGCAAATGTCTCCTTTTGACTCTGCCTTCAATCCTTTTAGGTATGTCCCAGTGGAATTGCTGGACCATAAGGTAATTCCTTGTTCAGCTTTCTGAAAAGTTGTCATACTGCTTTCCATAACAGCAATACCACTTTATATTCCCGACACAAGTGAACAAGGGTTCCCAATCTCCCCACGTTTTGATACATTTTGTAGACTTTTACCGACCTATTTCGGTATTGGAGATTGAAGGAAGGTGGTTGCATTCCATATTATACCACAAATGTTTCTAATAATTTTCTTTTTTAAAGTTAATTTTTATCAGAGTATGATTGATTTGCAATGTCGTGTTAGTTTCTGCTATACAGCAAAGTGAATCAGTTACACGTATACATATATCTATTCTTTCTTATATTCTTTTCCCATATAGATCATTACAGAATATTGAGTAGAATTCTTGGTACTATATAGTAGATTCCTATTAGTTATCTATTTTATATACAGTAGTCTCAAAATGCTCTTTAAGCATCTCCCTCTTTCCCTGGGATTCTCTTCCTCACTAATTGGAACTGCCTCCTGAAGTCTTATCATTCTTTTCATTATTTACTTTTCTAAGTATTTTCTTCTGACTTAAAAAAGACTCTTTTTGGTGCTATTTGAGGTTCATGGCAAAATTGTGAAGAATGTACAGATTCTCCTGCCACCCCCTCCCCACAGTCTGCCTCATTATCAACACACCCCACCAGATGGAACATTTGTTACAAGGGATGAACCTACAGTGACTTACCACAATCCCCGAGTTCATAGTTGACACTCATGGTGTTGTATGTATTTTATCATGCTATGCTCATGCTAAGCTGCTTTAGTCACGTCCAGCTCTTTGTGACCCCATGGTCTGTAGCCCGCCAGGCTCCTCTGTTCATGGGATTCTCCGGGCAAGAATACTGGAGTAGGTTGCCATTTCCTTCTCCTGGATTTGAACAAATATAAACTGACATGTATCCATCATTATAATGTCATACAGAGTATTTTCACAGCCCTAAAAGTCCTCTGTGCTTCTTGATTAGGTATTTCCTCATGTGGTTCAACATTAAAACATTCAAAAGTCTCCCTTCCAGACAGTCCCATAGCCACCCAGTTCCATTCCACCCAGAGACCACCCGTGTGTTACTTTTTTGAATATACATTTGGAGATATTTCCTACACATAATATGAGAGAGCAAATTGATGAGAGGTAAAGTGAAGCGTGAAATATAAAAGTAATAACAGGTTGGCACCAAAAACAGAACTGAAAGACACACACAGGCAAAAATCAGATAGGTTTGCTAATGCCAGCTGAGCCCATGAGATACAATGTAAAGCAACCACCTGGCTCTTTGCATGATTTGGGTCGCAGATGCACAAGGTAGGCTGCACACATCTGGAAGGAAAGCAGTTTGCATCAGAGCCATCACCAAGGTAGGGCCATGGCCTGTGTGTGGGTGGGAGGTCTAGGACCCCTAAAGGAGATCTTGAGTAGGATTCTGGGGCAGACTCAACAGAGAGAGTGAAGATGATGGGAGGGATGGTATTTGGACAAATCCATAAATTCAAGAATGTGTATTTGGGCATCTGGGGTATTGAGGTTTTCAATCAGTTGACAATGTGGACATTCTGGCTTTGGAAGTATCATGTGTTTCCCTGCATTATTCCCTGGTCTCTTGGTCCCATCTAGGGGATGGGCTGCAGCCAGGGCAGGAGTGGTCCCCCTCCTTTGGTTGTGTTTGTGAATATCTGTTCCCCTCTTCTCCTCTGGTGCATGGCCTGTCCCTCCGTTAAGTGGAGGGAGTGATACTGCCGTGTGCAGAGTGTACTTTACTCCAGTGAAGCCAACCTCCACTCAGAAAGAGCCCCGTCCTTAACCTCTGTACTCTACTGCCTTCTCCTGTTGCCTCTATGCATATATCCATCATTAAAGAATAAGTATTTATTCTTCAGTCCATCAATGAGGATATTTTTAAAAAATGCCCTCATAATGCCATTGAGGATATTAAAAAAAACTGATGGCATGATGGCTTCATCCGTGGAGTAGGACTGTAGCTTGAGCTGTGTCTTGAACCCTCTTAAATCTCTTTAAAGACACCTCTCTCCTCTTCCAAGGGACTATGCAAATAGTCATTATTCACATTAGCAGATGGAATGCCAGTTCCTGGTAGGTCTTGAGAAGTACCGGTAGCCTATACTAATTCAGGATTAAACAACATTTTGCAACTCTGAATTGACAGCTGTGTGTCTGTGCTAATTCACTTCAGTCGTGTCCGACTCTTTGCAGCTCTATGGACTGAGGCCCACCAGGCTCCTCTGTCCATGGACTTTTCCAGGCCAGAATACTGGAGTGGGTTGCCATTCCCTCCTCCAGGGGATCTTCCTGACCCACGGGTCAAACGAGTGTTTCTTATATCTCCTCCATTGGCAGGTAGGTTCTTTACCATTAGTGCCACCTGGGAAGCCCCTGAATTGACATATTATCACATAAAATCTTCAGTAAATATTGACTCCAGCTGTAGGGCGATGGAGTCTTGAGTTGCCATACTGTGTGATTGGCTCACAGCATCTCATCCCCTCCACCCCACTCCCACCCTCTGCTCCCATCCCAGCCTCCTCTCCGCATCACTTGCCCAGCAGTCAGATGAGACCCATCTTATTGTAGGTCATTATCATTATCACATCTGTGACAAACAACAATCAAAACCCAAATAGAATTTCTCAGATCTTCCCTCTGGTTAAAAAAAAACAAACTCTAATGATGTTTCAAGGTCAGGGCTAATAGTAGTACAAAAGTACTGTATTCATTAATGTGTATGCATGTATTGAATGTACATGCTTTGTTCTGACTTTCAAATTTAACAAAATGGGTAAAACTGTGAATAGATAAATATGCTTTTCATGAATTCAGGCTTCTGGCAAAGTATTTAAAGGGTAGAAACACTAAGGATTGTTCTTTCAGCACGTGAAGGACAGAATAAGTAATCCCCTTGGGGGCAGGGTATTGGGGCATGTGCCTGTGTGTTTTCTAGATGATTAGAGAGTACTTCTGAAGCTGAAATCATGCGAATGAACCTTTCTTGGTATCTTCAGATGACATTGGGTTGATTTGTCTTCACAACACCCTTTCACCTGTCTTGGTCCTACTGTGAAGTTCTGCAGGTCAGTTTCACGCCCTGGGTGACCTCTTTCTGCACTCTGCAGAAACAGGGGACCACGGTTGACATTGCTCTCTATTTTCTTTCAATTAAGCACTAATCAAAAGTTGTCAGTGAGGTTATAAAACTGATACAGGTAGGATTCCAGAAAGAAAATCCATGTGAGTAAAGCAAAGATTCTTGAAGTGACACTTTGACAAGCCTGGTTCATTTGTCGCAAAATGTCCAGGATCCCTTTTTAAGCTTCCCATGAAAACCTGTGTACTTTGAGATTCGAGGTCCCATGAATCTTTGCCTGGCAGAAATGTAAATGTTTTGAGAAGGCTGGGTCTTTGCGAGTTTGAGCCACTGTAGATGCTGAGGGGCCTGCGGATGAAGGATGGATGATGTAGGCTGGTGTTCTGGGCAGTTTCTATCTCTGACAAGACACAGGCCCCTCTCTCACTCCCCTACCCCCACATCTCCTGTCACCTTCAGTAGACACCCGGGTTTGGGACTGTGGAGAGAATGGTCCCTTCTTCCAGATTTGGGCCCATTATGATAAGAGGATGAGGGCTAAGGAGACCCCCAATTTAAACCCAAACCATGGTTTATACCATCATTATTCCTTTGCCCTTTTCAAGTGTAGATGGGGAGCACTGGAGCTGATCCAGGCTGCTTTGTGAATTTTAAACTCTGTGTCTGACCCCAGTGGGCAGCCTGGAAGTGTCCTCAGAACAGAGCCCTGCGGCCATCAGATGCCTGAGACTAAGAAGGAAGAAAAGAATGGAGAGAACCGAGCCTAACTGTGGCTGCCCTGTGTTGGATGTTAATGCAATCTGGCTGAACCCCTGTTCAGCAAAATGGGGGAGAAACAGTACTTCTTTATAACCAAATCACTGTGCTGTACCCCTGAAATGAACACAACATTTACATCAACTATATTTCCATAAAAACAGGAAAAGAGAAAAACAAGGGCTTCCTGCCTTTCTTTCTCTCTCTTTTTTGAAGTACAGTTAATTTACAATGTTGTGTTCATTTCAGGTGTACAACAAAGTGATTCAGTTATACAGATCCTTGCATCCCCTCTTTGTTAGGTTATTTTCCTGTATAGGTCATCACAGGGTATTGAGTAGAGTTCCTTGTGCTATATTCGCTGCAGGCCCTTGTCGGCTATCTATTTTATATTCAGCAGCATGTATATGTTAGGACTCACTGACACCAGCAGGTTGAAATTCTACCCTTGGCCGCTGTTATTCACAGCCCATAGCTGCACTGTGGGCGAGGGGTGGAGCTGCTGAATGGACCCCTGGGCTTCGTATCAGGAGACTGGGTCCAGCTCAGCTACTTGTTAGTCCTGTGGCCTCTAGAAAGCTGTTTGTTTTCTTCTAGGGCTGGTTGTCATATGGGGACCTGTCATCGAGGTGTGGAGATGTGGAGAGGTTCGAGTGAGGATGAAAGTGAAAGTGTTAGTTGCTCACTCAAGTCCGACTCTTTGCGACCCCACAAACTGTAGCCTGCTAGGCTCCTCTGTCCATGGGATTCTCCAGACAAGAATAGTTGAGTGGGTAGCCATTCCCTTCTCCAGCGGACCTTCCTGACCCAGGGATCAAACCCAGGCCTCCTGCATTGCAGGCAGATTCTTTATCATCTGAGCCCTCGGGGAAGCCCTGGTTGAGTGAGGATGGTGACTGGTAACTGAAGACCAGCCACGTGCAAGTGAGGTTGGTTCTGAGGCTGTGGTATGAGGAGTTGAGTGGAAATGTGCAGGTCTGGCTAATCATAGACTTTTAGTAAGTTAGAGCTGGATGGGAATGGAGCAAATATTTCCTCTAGCTCTTCCACTGAACAGACAAGAAAACTGAATCTTAGAGATGGAGAATCACTGGGAAGCTTTTCTTGGGCTATTTGAATAGCCCCAGAGGTCCCTGGAGAGATCTGTACTTGTAGCCATACCACATCCCACCCAGTGAGATACTTCTAGGGTCCCAGGGAGTCTTAACAATTCCTAGATGAGTATCAGGAGACTGGGTCCAGTTCAGCTACTTGTTAGTCCTGTGGCCTCTAGAAAGCTGTTTGTTTTCTAGAGCAGCTCACCAGGCCAAAGCCATGGAGACTCTTGCCTGTTCAAATAGTAGAACTGATGATCTGAAAGGCAGACATAGGACTAACCCTACATAATGAACAAAGGCCAAGGGCATGATCAAGGCAAGAACCAGAGGGTTTTTAAAATTTTTAAATATTTTCTTTAGAACAATTTTATTGAAGTATAGTTTTATTGAAGTGATTTACAATGTTGTGTTATTTTCAGGTGTACCACAAAGTGATTAAGTTGTCCATATATTCATTCTTTTTCAGATTCTTTCCTCATACAGGTCATCACAGAATATTGAGTAGTATGCTCTGTGCTATACAGTAGGTCCTTGTTGGCTTTCTGTCTTATATTTAGTAGTGTGTCTCTGTTAAACTGAAGCTCCTGATTTATCCCTTCCCCCCCTACGTTTCTCCTTTGGTAGCCAAAAATTGGTTTTCAGTAAGTCTCTTCTGTTTTGTAAATAAGTTCCTTTACATCCTTTAAAAAATTGGATTCCACTGATGAGTGATATCATATGATATGTCTCTCTCTGTCTGACTTACCACTTAGCATGGTCATCTCTGGACCCATCTATGTTGCTGCAAATGGTGTTATTTCATTCTTTTTTATGGCTGAGTAATATTCCATTGTATTTACAGACCACATCTTCTCTATCCATTCCCACTGGCAGAAAGTTCTACTGCTTCCATTCATTGTGAAAGGTCCCTTGACCTTAGGAACATGGGTAAGCTCAGTCACCTCTTCCACATCCCACAGAATCAAACACGCCTGTTCTCTGAGGTCCCTCTTGGGTGGGCAGGGCCACTCGAAGCTGTGACTCATGGCTGCTTCCTCGAGGGCTCTTTCTCCACAGCAGATTGCTCTGATGGAGAATCGTAGGTGTGGACAAGAGTAACGTTAAAGGCTACAGCTTTATAGGGCATGAATAAAGGTTGATGCATGATGCCGACTAACAAAATAAGGGGCCGTGTAAGCTCTTGACCACACCCAGAGAGGCCTTGACTTGCTCTCTCGGGCCAGGGCCGCTGCTTCACTCAAAATGGAGAAGGCAGAACATGGGAGCAAAGGAGAAACCCAGGTGCCAGTCCAGGAGAACACAGCCCTCTTCTTTACAAAGATTTGCATACAGGCAGGGCCCAGGGCAATCTTTGCTTTGAGACAACCAACCCCTGCAGCTCCAATCACACCGGGAAATAGAGGAGGGACAGCTGCGTCCTTGCCACCTCTGGAATGTTGGAAACACTGCCTGGGGAAGTGAAACAGTCTCCACACTCTCCTGTTCTCTATCTGCCCCTTCCTTCAAAACCTGCCGGGCTCATGATCCACTCTAGCAGGAAGTCTGTTCTCGCTCTTTTCCTTGACACTGATGATGTGGTGAAACCTACAGATGAATGACAGCAGGGCAGGGGCTCTAGTGTCTTCACTGGGAGATAAGCGTTTCTCTCTCTGTTTCTCTGGGCCACTGGATGTAGCACGGGCCTGATGCAGAAAGACGGAGAAATGCCCGACACAGGTGGCAGGGGAGGCCAGGACTCCAGGAGCAGCGAGCACCATTTATGCATTTGCTGGGAACCTGGGCACCCAAGAGATGTGGTGCAGAGGGTTCTGAGGTCTGTTCCTCAGAACAGACTGTGAAGGGGATGGTTGCACTCTTTCCAGAAGCAGGGCTTGTAAGGGTTTGGACTTTCTCTAGAGCTTTTCCCGAAGGACTGCCTGCAGCTCCTGCAGTGAGGGGGGGCCTCCAGGAGCCTCTGAACCGAGTCGATTTGGGGAGCTGAGTCAGAGGGAATGGCATTGCTCACCCTGGAGTGTGGCCAGGGCATGAGGGGGACTTTTCTAAAAACAAGCCATTCATGTTTGGATGCTCTGCTTCTGTTTCCACAGCAACCAGACACATAGTGCCAGGCTACATGCCCTGTGATGCCCTGTGCCAGTGGAGGCCAGGACTGAGTTGGGAAGGAGGTTCTCTGGTCTATTTTTCTGCCAAGTAGGGTGTGATGGATGGAACCCGCGGAATATGCTCAGGCCTGAGCCCCTCCAAAGTTATCAGTGGGGTCTGCTCTCCCCAGGGGCTGTCTCTCTGGGCCTCTCCTAGGAACCCCCTTCCCAGAAGCCAGGCTGACCCATGGCATGGGCCCCACCAAACACCAACTCTCCTTTTCAGCTATCAGTGGGGGTGGGGGAGGCAAGCAGCTTTACCCAAGATGAAAAAACACTATTATTAGTTTTTAAATGAAAAAGTAAGGTGTAGTCATTATTTTTTTTAATCAAGCATAAAAATAAAAGTAGAAAGAAGAAATGAAGACATCACCTATTATCTCCCTCTTTCCATAACTTTCTAGAGGAAATGTATGTATTTTTCTACACAAATATGCACATTAAGTTGAATATACTTTCCTTTTATAAGAATGGGTTGAAATCAACCTTTGCCAACTGATTTTCTTACTTAGTCATATAACAATTTTCCAGAGCCATAATTATAGATTTATGTAGTCATTTTAATAGTTGCATATAACTGCATATAGAAGAATCATAATTTAACTTAGGGGTCAGCAAACTTTTTGGAAAGGACTAGAAAATAAATATTTTTGGTCTTGTGGACCAGATGGGCTCTGTTGCAACTACTCAAGTCTGCAATTAGGGCTCCCAAGTGGTCAAAGATAATATGTAAAATATATAAATGAAATGGCTATGTTCCAATAAAACTTTGTTGACAAAACCAGCCAGGTCCTGGGCTGGTTTTGGCATGTGCATGCATGCACACACATATATGCACACAAAATTCAGAGGTAGATATATATGTGTACACACACATACATATACACACATATATACATACACACGCACAAACCTAGATAGTGTGTTGGAAAGCGGAGACATTACTCTGCCGACAAAGGTCCATATAGTCAAAACTATGTGGTCTTCCCAGCGGTGTGAAAGCTGGACTCTAAAGAAGGCAGAATGCAAAAGAATTGATGCCTTTGAATTGCGGTGCAGGAGAAGACCCCTGAAATTCCCTTGGATAGCAAGGAGAGCAAAGCAGTCAGTCTTAAGGGAAGTCAACTCTGAATACTCATTGGAAGGACTGATGCTGAGGTTGAAGCTCCTCAACCTCAGCTCCTCAGTAGTTTGGTCATCTGATGTGAATAGCAGACTCATTGGAAAAGTCCCTAATGCTGAATGGCATCACTGATGCAATGGACATGAACTTGGGCAAACCTAGGGAGATGGTGAGGAACAGGGAGGCCTGGCGTGCTGCAGTCCATGGGGTCGCAAAGAGCTGGACACGACTGGGTGACTGAACAACAATATATACACACATATGCCTGTGTGTGCACGCACATGTACAAAGTGTGCACGCATATGCCTACGTATGTGTGTGCATGCAGATACACGTGTGTGCACGCACCTGTGCATGCATTTACACATGTAATCATGTGTACATGCAAGCATATGCCTGTGTGTATACAAAAACATAGTTCTCCTATTTGCAGGGCAGGAATAGAGACACAAACCTAGAGAACAGACCTGTGGACACAGTGGGGGAAGGAGAAGTTGGGACAAATTGAGAGAGTAGCGTTGAAACATACACATCACCATGTGTAAAACAGAGAGCCAGTGGGAAGATTCTGTATAACACAGGGGGCTCAGCCAGGGGCTCTGTTATGACCTAGAGTGGTGGGGTGAGGTATGGGTGGGAGGGAAGCTCAAGAGGGAAGGGACATATATATACATACCTGTAGCTGAATCACATAGTTATACAGCAGAAACCTCAACAACATTGTAAAGAAATTATCCTCCAATTGAAAATAAATAAAAAACCATAGTTCTCTAGGTTTATGATCAACAGGCATGAGGCATGCACGCCAGTCCCTGTGCATGGGACTGTTCCCTGTGCCTCTGTTCTCTGTCCAACACACCTGTGATGGCCTGGGACATGGGACAGGTGCTGGGTGGGGCTGAGGCCAGAAAGGGAATGTAGGGCTGAAAGGGTCTTTGTGGTTCAGTTCACCTTGGGAACTGGTGGGCCCAGCTTTGAAGGCTTCCAGGGCCCATTCCAGATAAAACTCGCAGTCCCAGGAGGGAGAAAGGCAGGCCAGGGACAGCACATGCAGACAGAGGAGCAGGTGGCCTTGGCCCACCCATGGCTCACACACTGGGAGTGGGAAGCGCTGGGGGTGGGGGCTGGGGGACAAGGCTACACAGAGGCAGGATGAGCACACTGGACTCATGTCTCAGAAAGGTGTTGTCTGATCAAGGGCACATCTCAGTCCATTTTCTGGGCCTCTGGAAGGGCTGCCAGAGACAGGCCGGTGGCACAGCTCCTGAGGAGCCCTCCAAATGAGGCAGTAAGACGAAGGGGCAGCGACTTAGTCTGGAGCTAATCTGAGCATCTGCAGGGGCTGTTTAGAGAAACACAGCGTATGCTGATGCAGGGCCATGCTCTGAAGGGAAGCAGCCCTTTGGAGAATGGATATAGTGGGTGCCCCCTTGCTCACATCATGGACGATTTTAATGGCATGAATTCACAGCTGTGCCCATCACCCTAGGCTTCTGTGTGGGGAATGTGGACACGGGTGTGGGGGAGAGTGGTTCGGAGGGTCTGCCCATACTCCAGGGGAGAGGTGATGGGGTGCATGGGTAGAAGCTGCTGAAGCTGCTAGAGCCACCCTAGGTGACATCAGGCATGAAGGGGAGGAAGCCAGTCCATGATGATGGGCCTGCTTTTTCCTGAAGAGGAGACTCATGAGTCTGAAGCTCTGGGAGTGAGGTTGAGGCTGGAGAGACAAACTTGAGGATCATCAGGGAAACATGACATTTAAGACCCCAGAGTGAAAGCATTTGGCCCCAAGATTGCTCCCAAGGCTCATTTGAGGGCTTTTGCTACAAAGGCAAGCTGATTCAACATTGCTAATCATCAGAGAAATGCAAAGCAAAACCCCAGTGAGATATTACCTCACACCTGTCAGAACAGCTATCATCAAAAAAGACTGCAAATAACAAATGTTGTCAAGGAGCAGGAGAAACGGGAACCCTTGTAGGCAGCTGATGTGAATGTAAATTGCTGTCGCCACTGTGAAGAGCTGTCTGCTGCTGCTAAGTCGCTTCAGTCGTGTCCGACTCTGTACGACCCCACAGACAGCAGCCCACCAGGCTCCCCTGTCCCTGGGATTCTC
>SJYQ01019116.1:0-47611 GCA_006410935.1 Redunca redunca
CCTCAGCCTGGCATGAAAACTGCTGAGGGGCCCGTCCTTATAACTTGCTGCCTACGCTCGCTACACCCCAAGCCCTGGGCGGCTCCTCCCCTACCGTTTCGGTTGCATTTAGGGCCCCCTCGGCTCCTGGGGCATCACGGCCACCATAGAAGGGGGCTGCTTCCCCCGCCCCGCCCCCCCAACATACATCTCTTCTGAGTCTGGAATGTCTTTTCAAATACAAATATTTTTCTGCCCTACATTTCTGGAGAACGTGTCCTTAAGTGCGGGTAGGTGACCGTGTTGTCACCTGATGCCCGCTCAGCTTGTAAGGTTTCTCTGTCCCCTGCCAGGGGACAGATAGTCAGCATTCCAGACAGGGCTCGTGGTGGGACTGCTATTTATTTAACTGCTAATCCCACTTATGTGAAATTAATTTACTCTACCACTATAACTCACCTTGCTTCCTGCCTTGAAGGGCGCCTGTAATTTATACCTGACTGCTTCTCTGTGCCCTGCTTCCTGGGCTGAGGCTTGGGAGCTGGGTCTTGGGGTGACTCATGTTAGGAGGTGGTTTATACAGGAGAGAGGTTTTCTCATTATAGACTGAGGAGGGTTAGTGGTGTTGGTTTTTTTTTTTTTCTCCTAATAAACGGTTCCCCTTTAGGCCATCCCTTTCCAAGGAAGTTTGTTTACTATTATTAAACTTCCCAACTCCAAATACAAGCTGCTCCAGTTTAGACAGTGTGCAGATGACTCTCCACCTTTTCTAGGACAAACCCAGCTCCTGGGTTCTCACCCACCTCCATCCTTGATGAAATGCAAGTCGGTTGCACCGTCCCAAAACAGGTGCTCAACAACTGATGCATCTAGGCTGCTCCTGGAATAAAGGGCCTATGGGCCCACTACTTACCAGGTTTTACAAACATCTCTACAAAGTAGGGGATCCCCATTAAAGCTTCCCAAATAAAGGTCCCCTGGCCAGGGTCTCTCCCTTTTCCTGTGGCAGGGGTGAGCAAGGAAGCATTGGCATTGAGGCTGCTGGTGAAAGGTCTCTTCCATAGAGACCAGAAGGATCCCTGCTGGCCTCCTGTGGACACCCTCACATTGAGCTCCTGCTCTGAGCAGACAGTGGGCGTAGTGGTCTGAAGATCTGGTTCTAACCTTCTAGAGACACTGTCCTATTCCTAACTCACTTCCATTTCAGTTGGGTGCCTTTGAAGAGGCCAAGAAAAGGCAGCCTCAGAGGTCTGCCAACACTGTGAATGTGGTCCCTTAAACAAATGAAGGGACTAGTGACCTTCCAACTCGTATACAATCCCCAGTGTCTTCTCGGAAAAACTCTATGTTGGCTGTAGAATGAAGCCAGCCTTCAGCCAGGTTTGAGCCTTTTGTCCTGCCTATTTCCCATCGTTGTGTGTATGTGTGTTCTCAGTTGCTCAGTTGTGTCCAACTTTTTGTGACCCCATTGACTGTAGCCCACCAGGCTCCCTCTGTCCATGGGATTTCCCAGGCAAGAATACAGGAATGGGTTACCATTTCCGATTCCAGGTGATTTTCCCAACCCAGGGATTGAACTTGCATCTCTTGTATCTCCTGCAAGCAGATTCTTTGCCGCTGAGCCGTCAGGAAAGCCATATATCTTAGTACACACACCAATTTAAAAGCACATTCAAAGTTATCCTGAGCTCTCTGCCCATAGCTAACTCCCTGCCTTTGCTGCGTGGTGCCCTGGAGGAACTAGAAAGCCCTCTTCATCCTTTTCACCCAGCAAGTCTGGAGCGATCTCGCTCTAGCTCAGGAAGCCTCTGCTGAAAGAAATACTTGGTGACCCTATGTACTCCCAGGCAGTTCGTCTCTCCATCAGATCCCATGAGTATGCTCTGTACAGGTTCGTTTGGCCCTGGAGATGTTAATCCTGACATATGTGTTCTCTGCCTCCCCCAACTATCCTGTGGATGCTGTGAGACGAAGGACTTCACGTTCATGCAGAACCCTTCACAGCAGAAGGCCAGTAATGAGAGGGACTTGATGATAACACAACCAGTTATCTATTAGTTGGATCCAGAGTGTATCTTCTTGTTTTGAAAGTGAGTTTTGGTGTCTGAAAGACCTCACTTCTAATCTCGACTGTGTCAACTCTGAGCTTTATGACCTTCGGCAAGCTATTTAACTTCATTGGGCTATTTCTCACCTGTGAAAACAGACACCCAGGGTAATTGGCTTCTTGGATTGTTGTGAATTTAAACAAAGTAACACGTGTGAAAGGCATGGTTGGTGCATTGGCTGGCACTGAGTCAGGTCTCAATAAACAGCAGCCATTATTATTACCTGATTCTTTTTTGGTCTGGTGCCCAGGTATCCCTGCTACAGTAAGACTCAACAAATAGTGAATTAATGGAGATCTTGGTTTTAGGGGAGGCATTGTAGAGGCAACATTGAAGTGTGACTTGGAGATCCAATAAGGAGAGAAATTGGAGGTAAACCCAACCCTATTTCTGAACCACCTGCAGTCAGACTAGTTCTTAGCTGATTCTCCAGATATTGCAGTGTTTTTCCAGAGGCCGGTGAAGAGTGACTGTATGTGATTCTGAAGATCTGTATTTGTCACCTGACCTTGAAAGTAACAAACAGACCCTGAGGAAGGTAGCTCTGATTACAGTCATGGACTTGGAAGAGCTCTTTCAAGGCAGATTGATTCATTGGACCCGAAATATAGCTCAACAGCCCACACACGGACTCCATCTTTGGCAAACTGCCCTGCCTACTTCTTTCTCTCTTGCCCTGATAAATTGATCTGTGTGTGTGAGTTGGTGCTTTATTGTTGAGGTGTGTGTGTGTGTGTGTGTGTGTGTGTGTGTGTGTGCTGCTGTCCCAGGATGGAAGCTCCTGGCTTGGGGGCCCTCCGACTGAGCGATTTTCAAACCTGACACTAGAAGTTCTCCTACTCCATTTCTTCATGTAGTGGCTTTAATTTCATTCCTCTTGTGGGCCCAGAATTTTCCAGAGTGCCTCTCAGTCTGTCTGAACCTTCTGTCTCTGAGTGCAGTAACATGTCAGTTTGCAAGGCAGGAAGAAGTCTAGTCTCTGCTCTGTGTCTTGCACCGGGGAAAAGATCATTATCCCCCTTAGTCAAAAGAAACTGAGGCTCAGAGGAGTTAAGGAGTTTTCCCAAGGTCAGCCGGTAGTAGAACCAGGGTCCATACCCCAGCGTTTCTGAGAAATGGCCTCAGTGATGGCAGACTCCAAGCTTAGCCCTGCGGCAAACAGGTGACCAGTTGTTAGTGCTTTAGCGCTGTGGCATGCAGGTCTAGATTGTTCATTCTCATTGCTGAACAGGATTCCCTTGTATGAATATGCTATAACTTACTTATATGCTGACGGGCACTGAGTTGCCACCAGTTTGGAGGTATCACAAATAGTGCTGCTATGAGCAGTGTATTACGTGTCTTTTGGTGAACGCTTGTAAGCACTTTCGTCTGATGTATACTTGGGAGTGTCACTGTTGGCTTGTAGGGTGGGTGTGTTTCTATGGGCTGTGTTTATATACAGAATCTTCACATCCCCTCTGTGAGGAAGACATTGTCAGCCCCTTTATGCCTGCCAGCCTTTGAACCAGACCTGCACTTCCTCCAGAGCTCCTGAGAGATCAGGCAGAAGCAAAGGCCCAGTGGAGGAAGTATAGGTCTGGTTCTAATGCTTTTTCACTATTGACAACCCTCTTTATTACTTTTTCTTAAGAGACTCGTTATTTTGGAAGATTTCTACACAGCAAGCTACCAAGTGAATGTCACTTGCTCACTATCTGATCTGGAACCAGAGATCAAATTGCCAACATCCACTGGATCATCAAAAAAGTAACAGAGTTCCAGAAAAACATCTATTTCTGCTTTATTGACTATGCCAAAGCCTTTGACTGTGTGGATCACAATAAACTTGAAAATTCTGTAAGAGGTGGGAATACCAGACCACCTGACCTGCCTCTTGAGAAACCTGTATGCAGGTCAGGAAGCAACAGTTAGAACTGGACATGGAACAACAGACTGGTCTCCAAATTGAGAAAGGAGTACATCAAGGCTGTATATTGTTGCCCTGATTATTTAACTATATGCAGAGTACATCATGAGAAACACTGGGTTGGAGGAAGTACAAGCTGGAATCAAGATTGCCGGGAGAAATATCAATAACCTCAGATATGAAGATGACACTACCCTTATGGCAGAAAGTGAAGAAGAACCAAAGAGCCTCTTGATGAAAGTGAAAGAGGAGAGTGAAAAAGTTGGCTTAAACCTCAACATTCAGAAAACTAAGGTTATGGCATCCAGTCCCATCACTTCATGGGAAATAGATGGGGAAACAGTGGAAACAGTGGCTGACTTTATTTTGGGGGGCTCCAAAATCACTGCAGATGGTGACTGTAGCCATGAAATTAAAAGACGCTTACTCCTTGGAAGGAAAGTTATGACCAACCTAGACAGCATATTAAAAACCAGAGACATTACTTTGCCAACAAAGGTCCGTCTAGTTAAGGCTATGGTTTTTCCAGTAGTCAGGTATGGATGTGAGAGTTGGACTATAAAGAAAGCTGAGCTCCAAAGAACTGATACTTTTGAACTGTGGTGTTGGAGAAGACTCTCAAGAGTCACTTGGACTGCAAGGAGATCCAACCAGTCCATCCTAAAGGAGATCAGTCCTGGGTGTTCATTGGAAGGACTGATGTTGAAGCTGAAACTCCAATACTTTGGCCGTCTGATGCAAAGAACTGGATTCATTTGAAAAGACCCTGATGCTGGGAAAGATTGAAGGCAGGAGGAGAAGGGAACCACAGAGGATGAGATGGTTGGATGGCATCACTGACTCAATGGACATGAGTTTGGGTAGACTCCGGGAGTTGGTGATGGACAGGGAGGCCTGGTTTGCTGCAGTCCATGGGGTCACAGTCGGACATGACTGAGTGACTGAACTGAACTGAACTGAAGATAGGTCACATGTAAGTAGAAAGGAACACTTTCTAAGCTGCCACCATGTGGCCAGAAAGACTTCAGGCTATTGCTGACATATGAGTGTCTCAGATCTTTCCCCTTTGTCTGCTTCTGTTCTCCATTTCTGTCTATCTCTCTATGTGTGTATGTACGATATACATACCATTCATACATCTCCCATATCCATATATCTCATAGATAAATACATGGTGGCTTAGATGGTAAAGAATCTACCTGCAATGCAGGAGACTCTGGTTTGATCCCTGGGTGGGGAAGAGCCCTTAGAGAAGGGATTGGCTACCCACTCCAGTATTCTTGCCTGGAGAATTCCATGGACAGAGTAGCCTGGTGGGCTACAGTGCGCAGAGTTGGATACAACTCAGCAACTAACACTTTCACTTTCCTATATATTAGAGAGTGACAGAAAGATGTCTGTCTATCTTTATATCTTTATCATATGAAAAAATTAGGATTCCACTGTATCTTACTTTTTTAAAAAATTATTTTTATTTATTTGGCTATGCTGGGTATTAGTTGCAATAGGTGGGATCTGGTTACCTGACCAGGGATTTAACCTAGGCCCCTGCACTGGGGCACAGAGCCTTAGCCACTAGACCACCAGGGAAGTAGCAATTTTTCAATGTGACTAAAACAGTTACTTCTAAAGCATGGTTTTTAGAATATTGCTGTTTGGGATTCCCTGGTGGTCACGTGGTTAAGAATCTGCCTGCTAATGCAGGGAACATGGGTTTGATCCCTGGTCCAGAAAGATTCCCATGTGTCATGAGGCAACAAACCCTGTGAGCCACAGCTACTGAGGCCCATGTGCCCAAGAGCCCGTGTTCTGGAACAAGAGCCGCTGCAATGAGAGGCCTGTGTAATGCAACTAGAGAGTAGTCTATGAGCAGCATTGAAGAACCAGTGCAGCCAAAAATAAACAAATAGATGAAAATATTGCACTTTGATATTCCATCAATGCAGTTACCATGATTAATTTAATTAATTCTGTGTTTCAGGATATTTAAACTCTTTCCAGTATTTTGCCATTTGTCAATAACACTGCATGAGTATGATTGTACGTAACTCCTGGGGGACATCTCTGATATTTTCCTGAGGCTAAATGACAAGATGCTGAATAACCTACCAAATGGGTTGGCTTTTGAATCTCATTATCAAAATCAAATTTATGCTGCTGCCAGTGCATAAAAGAGTGTCTTTTCTGACCACCCTGGTAATTTTCTATTACAAATGATCTTTCTCAATTTTATAGGTAAAACACAGTTGCTTGACTTTGATTCCTGGTGAGGTTACATATGTTGTCAGACTTGCCGTCCATTCGCGTTTCTCCCTCTTCTGCATTTTGTGCTCTAACAAGTGTCTCCCACTCTCGCAGAATGTCACCATGTGCTTGGGCCAGCCTCTTCCCTGCTGTGCTCCTGCCTTGACCCGGGAGTCTTCTCCGTGTCCCACAGAACTCAGCACAGTCAAGCACTGTGCAAACAGAACGTGTGGCAGAAAAATGCACACTCACAAGGGCTGCAGGAGGCTTGGCCAGACACATCTGTCATCCTCCAGCTAGGATGCCCGAATCCCTCCCAGAGCTGCAAACCTTCCATCTCACTCAGACTCTGGACCCAGGGACCGTCAGAGCAGGAGGGGCCGGCCACGGCACCTGATGACTTAACCAGGTGAGGTTCACATGTGCTCGGCTGTGCCTCAGAGGAAGTATTTCCTAGTGCTCTGGGGAAATAGGCAACTGTAAATCAGGGAACAGCGTGGCACTGACTTATTTATCCTTATAAGAGTTTTATATTCTGAAGTCAGCAAGGGACCCATCAGCCGATCCACGGCCAATTTGCAGTCATTATCTTGGGAAAGTGCGATCCCCTTTGTTCAGCTGGTGGCATGCTGGGGCCTGCAGGAATCCAGGCACCCCACAGGGCCAGGCCCTGATCACATATCTCAGTCGAAACCAAATGTTATCTTCCAGAGATGTGAAACAGAGACAGGAAGTCACTGAACAGTGGGAAATTCTTCCTCTCACTGCTAACACTTACCCTGGCCCCTCCTCTGAATTCTTCCTCCTTCAGATGAAATGTTTGCCAGGACAGTAGCAGCACCCTCTTAGGGGTGAGAGTGAGTCATGTAAGTCAGAGTGGACATGATAAAAGGGAGGTTAATTAGCAGTCAAGGCCAAGGCTACCCTCAATGTCCTAAAATAAGTCCTGCATAATCCTTAAAAGAGAATATCAAGCAGCCATTAAAAATAATGTTTTCCAAAAATTTTTATGAGACTGAAAAATGCTCGTGACATGAAGTAAAATGAAGGAAAGAAAGGTGCAAAACCCACCTATAGAATATAAAATATGATCCCAATTATGTAAAATTGCTGGAAATTACCATTGTAAAATGGTGACTGTGATGATTTCTGCAGGTAAGATTAGGTTTGAGTTTTATGTTCTTTCTTATTATATTTAAAATTTTTCCTACAATAAGCATCTGTAACTTGTATTTACAAGAAAATAGTGTTTTGAAAGACCAAGTCTGATGTGATCTGCCCCAGGCCCCTGGGATCTCATAAGTTCCTATTAGTTACTCAGATCTGCTCTCTTTACCTAAGGGTTAAGAGGAAGTGCTTGCCCTTGCCCGAGGCCTCCCACCCTTCCTTCCTTCTTTCTTTCTTCCTTCTCCCTCCTCCTTGTGCCCTGGTAAGTCTTTTGAGGAAAGCAAATCTTGGGACCCAGGCTAAAACCAAATTTTTAACAAGCTCAAAATTTTAGCTATTCCCAAACTGCATGGAGCAAGGGGACAGGACAAGGTTGACAGCCTTTCTTGTGGGAAAAGCTTGGTGGACCCAAAGATTGCTCTGCTTTTCTCTGGTCACACTGCTTCTAGCAGGCCGGTGCCAGGTTTAAAAAGGATGTCGAAAAGACTGCCTTCTGCAGAATCTAGAAATGACAATAACATCTCTAGCCACAATATTAGCAGCAAGAGCACCACCATGAACCAAATACTTATCCTATGACAGATAGTGATCTATTGTTTTATTCGATCTTTAAAATAACTCTTTACAGGTGAGAAATCTGGGTTTATTGAAGTTATGTCATAAGGCTTGTTGTTCAGTTGCTAAGTTGTGTCTGACAATTTGCCACCCCAAGGACTGCAGCATGACAGGCTTCCTTGTCCTCCACTATCTCCTGGAGTTTGCTTAAATTCATGTTCACTGAGTTGGTGATGCTATCTAACCATCTCATCCTCTGCCATGCTCTTCATTTGCCTTCAATCTTTCCCGGCATCATGGTCTTTTCCAATGAGTTGGCTCTTCACATCACACGGCCAAAATACTGGAGCTTCAGCTTCAGTATCAGTCCTTTCAATGAATAGTCAGGGTTGATTTCCTTTAGGATTGACTGGTTTGATCTCTTTGCAGTCCAGGGGACTCTCAAGAGTCTTCTCCAGCACCATGATTCAAAAGCATCAGTTCTTTGGTGTTCAGCCTTCTCTCGTGTACATACATGGCTACTGGAAAAATCATAGCTTTGATTATATAAACTTTTGCCAGCAAAGTGATGTCTCTGTTTTTTAATACACTGTCTAGGTTTGTCATAACTTTCCTTCAAAGGATCAGGCATTTTTTAAATTTCATGGCTGCAATCACCATCTGCAGTGATTTTGGAGCCCAAGAAAATAAAGTCTGTCCCTGCTTCCACTTTTCCCCTTATATTTGCCATGAAGTGATGGGACCAGATACCATGATCTTAATTTTTTTAAAGGTTGAGTTTCAAGTCAGCTTTTTCACTCTTCTTTGATTCTCATCAAGAGGCTTTCCAGTTCCTCTTCCTTTTCTGCCATTTGAGTGGTATTATCTGCATATCTGAGGTTGTTGATATTTCTCCTGGTAATAAGGCCGGTCTGTGTTACTCTGTATAAATTTCATGGTGGGAGGAGATGCCCCAGGGAATCTTCCACCTGCTCTGCTCTGGGGCCTCTGCCCCACGGCCTTGGCAGTTAGGATGGAAGGGGCTGGCTAGGAGAGGTGCGTTACTATGGGGACATCTGTGGGACTCTTTCAGGCCAAGAGTGACAACCCAACTCACTTTAGAATAACGCAAGTTTGTAAGGAAAGATTTCAGTAATGTGACAGGCATGGTTTGCTCATGGAAATTGAGAGGCTGCGTCTCTAGACTGGGAGTGTGGGCCCCCAGATGACCCTCAGTTGCTCCCACTTTGCACGCACCCCACCTGCTGTTTGCCCGATTCTGGAGGTTTTGATGGCTGGAGAGGCCATCATTGCTCCAGGCAGTGGCCCCTGTGGGTAACTTTGTGGTGCACTGGGGAATTGGGTCCTTTCTTATACAGTTTGCAGAAGTGTGACAGCGGTAGACTGGGCCTCCCCAGGGCAGGTCTCTGATCAGCTGGTAGTGGGGGCCTGGCAGTGAGAAGAGGATGCTTGTTGGTCAGATGGATTGTTTGGAGCTGATGCTGTGAGATTACTGAGTATCCCAGACAAGTCTACCCCATGTGGTTATTACATACTACCTATTCCACTAATACACAGAAAAAATGCAAGCTATCTATCTAAAGCAAAACCAGTTTATTCATGAAGCCTTGGATGAGAGGTTAACCAGGACCCCATGTGACTTGTACGTTTCTTCCAGAACAGTGGCTTGGGCCTTGAGGACTTGCTTGCCTCAGGCCATATCCTGGGAAAGTGATATCTCAAGGGTGAGTTCATCTTCCTGGGTCAGAGTTAGTTCGAGGTCACATGCTCCTGAGGTCCCTGAAGACCACGTGGGCTGCATTGCGTCCAGCGGCTCCCATGACACCTCCTCCTGGAAGGGAGCCTCCCATGAGCCAAAGCTGTGCTCACCCCTCTCCCACCCCTCTGTCCCCCTGTGGGATTGCCAAGGAACCAGCCACAAAGCAGAACAGGGAAGACTGAAGGGTGGTATTGGGGTATGGGTAACAGAACCACATGGGACGATTATCAAGACAGATCCTAGACTCCCCTCCAGGCTTCCTGAATCCATGCAGGAAGGGCCAGTGTCTGGTCCAAGCAAGTGTCCCCCTTGCCCTTCCCAGCCTGAGAGCTGAAGGGCCAGATAGGAAGACTCCCAGCACATGAAACTAGAACGTGGGACTAGGGGTTGAGCAGAAGACCTGGCGGTACAGGCCCATCTGGGAGGCCGAGGCCCACATAGCTCAGAGGAAGCACCCATATGAGATGAGCCTCCATGGGGTCAGTTAGGCCTGGGATGGGAGCAGGGAAGAATTTTAAAACTGAGACACTGGACTGTGCCGATCCTTACAGGTCTCAAATATGGACGCAGAATATAGAGACATGGGTCCCTCACAACCCCCAGCAGGAACTGGAGAGATGCCTCCGCTAGGGCATGTCCCCAGGCCTCACGAAGAGGGGGTGAGCGAACCTGAGGGTTCTGGCTGGAGAATTCTCAGTGCAGGGGAGGGCTTGTTCTCCTGGGAGTTCCCTGCTCCCCTCCCTCTCATCTCCCGCCTTATTCACCCTGTCCCTCTGTCTGCAAGCTTCTGATGTCTGGCCAGCCCTCGACAGCCCCCCGGGGTAGTGGGACTGTGGCTCACTCACCGGGATGGGCCCCGCTTCCACAGAGATACAGGCCCCGGAGGGGGCTGCGGTAGCCGGAGTGGAGGGGCACAGGACGCGCGAAGTACAGCTGGTCCAGGCTCATGGCGCAGTGGAAAACGTTCTGCAGAGGCAGGCCACAGCCATTAACACAGGAGTGTTACAGTCTCCACCGCCTTCCCCGCCCCTGTTCTCCAAGGAGGGTTCTTCTCCTTCCAGGGTGTTTTTGGGCTCTCGTGATGCAGAATGAGAAGAGGAAGAGAGGGAACAGGCATGTGTCCCAGGGCTGGGGTGAATTTTCCTAGAGGCATTTTACAAGAAGGAGGAAGGGTTGGGTGCATCTTCAGAGGGTGAGGAAATTGAATGGGAGAGAAAAGGGAGGCTTGAAAGATTGCGTTGTGGACTATAAATCCCCCTCACTCTGTTTGAAAAATAGAGGAATTTTTATTTTGACTGCTGATGAGTGTTTCTTTGGCCAAGACACCCATCTGAGCCTGGGCCCCAGGGTCCAAGGTCACAGTGAGTGGCAGACAAGGATGCTGGGACCCAGTGCGGTTCTGCTCCAATGGCCTGGGTCAGACCAGCCGAGGAGCGGGGTGTGGGGGCAGGGGAAGGTCACACCCGAGGGGTAGGTCTGATAAGACCAACATCTGTTGGGCATCATGGTGGGGGTGACCGTCAGCTGCCCCTTCAGTGTGTCCCCAGCTGAGCTTGCTCTCTTCCCTGGAGTTTCCTCCTCGACGGATGGACAGACAGTATCACTTCCCACTCCTTGGCCTCCAGGTAGACTCTTTACGTCCTCTCCACCCGCCTCTCTACACATGCGTTTATCAAGATGTCTCAATCCACCTGCCCCAAGCCTTCCACCTCAACCCTTTCCTTTCCCTCTCCACTGCCTGGCCTCCTTCACTCTCTAGCCAGCCTATGCTGTCTGATAAAAATATAATTGGAGCTACACATGTACTTTTAGATTTTCCATTAGCCACATGAACACTTAAAAAGAAACTGGTGAAATTAATGTTAATAATACATTTAATTTAACCCAATTAAATAATATGTTTAATTTAACCCCACAGATTCAAAATACATTCCAACACGTGGTCAATATTAAAATTATTGATGAGACTTGCTGCCTTTTTTGGTCTTTGCCATCTGGCGTGCATTTTATATTGAAACACATCTCGTGTTGACCTGGCTGACCTGGCCACGTCAATAGGAGCTAGTTGCTGCCGTACTGACCCTGGTGGCCTACCCTCTCCTTGCCTCCAGGCTCAGTGAGGTGAGGTGAGGTGAGGTGAAGTCGCTCAGTCGTGTCGGACTCTGCGACCCCGTGAACTGTAGCCTACCAGGCTCCTCCATCCATGGGATTCTCCAGGCAAGAATACTAGAGCGGGTTGCCATTTCCTTCTCCAGGGGATCTTCCCGACCCAGGTCTCCCATATTGGAAGCAGACGCTTTAACCTCTGAGCCACCAGGCTCAGTGAGTTGTTGATAAATTGAAGAGAAGTGCCCAGGGGAGGGGAGGTCCCTCTGAAGAAAGGCAGATGGGAGACGCTGACATGGACGTCCGGGCAGAAATCCCACAGTTCTGGTGATCTCCCAGTGGGCGCTGCCTCTCCTGTCTACATCTTCTCTCTCCTCCCCCATTGCCTGCAACTGACCCTGTCTCTGTCCTCTCTCCGCTGTGGTCTCTGCCCCTGTCCTCCCTTCCTGCCTAAGGCTGGGTGTGGAGGGCCAAGATAAAGCCAAGTGGGCATGTCAGGGAGTGGAGGTGCAAAGAGAGTGAAGGGAGAGTGTGACGAGAGCCTCCCGTCCTATACGAACTCACCCCCCCAGGAAGCCCAAAGACTCTCTCCAAGTCAGGGGGTGTGAGGATGTCTCTGCCCACCACGGAGCCCTTGAAGCCGGGTGCGTAGGCCTCGACGCAATCAAACACTGGGTGCCAAACACAGGGAAATGAGACAGCGTTATGGAAAAGAAGAGGCTTATGATTATATAATTTGGCAAACTTACTAAATTCGTTAAACGCTACACTTAAAATGAATATTTTCATATGCAAATTATACCTCAATAAGCAAAACAACAACAACAAAACGAACAGCATAGTCCACCAGCAAATAAACAACTCTTTCTGAAGGCCTTGGGTCTCAGATCATCCCAGCCTCCCGCTCTTTCCCACCTTTATACTCCAACCCTAAACGCTGTCTCCCCTTGAATATGCAAAGATTTCTTCACCTCATGCCTGCACTCAAGTTATTTCTTTTGCTTGGAAAGCCCTTTGCTGCCTGGTCAACTCCTATTCACCCTTTAAAACCCAGCTCAAATGTCCCTTTCTCTGGAAAGCTTTCTTGTCACTCTGGCTCGTGGCTCCTCCTTTGGTTCACACAGTCCGTTGACAGCAAGATTGGTTTATTATTCTCCCCCCTCGGACTGCGAGCAACCTGAGGGCAAGAACTATGTCTTTTTGCCTTTCTTAGCCCACAGCCTGACCCCAGCAGGCACTCACTGTGTTGATTTTGGTTTCCCTGGGTATTCCTCTCTCCTTGGCACAGGCCTTGTGGGTGTTAATCAGAGTGGGGCCATCAGGAGGAGAGGGGTCTATTTGGGCCACTCAGCCACCCGTCACGATGGAGACCTGACGGCCTAGCTCTCCTTACCTCTGTCTGCGTACGCGTTTCTCTGCTGCTCATCCCAGGCCTTGCCTCCAGCCAGCGTGTAGGGCGTGTACTGAGTGAAGAGGGAGACGACGTGGCAGCCGGGGGGAGCCAGGGTGGGGTCCAGTGAGGAAGGGATGCAGAGTTCGATCAGAGGTCTGTGTACGACAGGGGAGGAGAGAGGGCAGGGTCTGAAGAGCAACGCCTGCCTGAGGGAAGGGGCCGTGGAGCCATCCTGAGATGACGGGACAAAATGAAGACCTGAGCTGGGATGCGGGGGCCGGATGGATCATCTCCGTAAGGTTATGGTGGTGTCTGCCTGCATGGGCTTGGTGACCAGCAGGACAGTCCAGACCACCCATGGGGAGCTCTCTCATCCCCAGGTCCCTGACTCAGGACAGACCTCCAGGCTCCAGGCTCTCGGGTCCCAGCCGGCCCAGGGAGGTAAACGTGCAGTGGGCCTTGCCCTCCACCCTCACCCCCTCCACACACACACCCGGTGCTCTAACCAGGGGCTCAAGCGTCTCCAGGTCCCCCACCTCTTGGAAGGCAGGCCATCCAGGGCATCTTCAAAGGCCTGGTGGACAAGGAGGGTGTCCTCACAGTTCAGGTGGATGGAACACTGGTGATGGGGCAATGGCTGGGCCCTGGGAGTGTTGGGGGCTGCCAGGAAGTCAGGCAGCCTGTTGACAGCCACTGAGAGACCAAAGGGGAGGGTCAGGGCCCAGGGGCCTGGGTCCTCAGCCCCTCCAGGTCCCTCCTTCTCTACCAGTCACCTGCTCCCTGACATGGTGGGCTGGAAACAAGAAGCATGAAAAAGTGTTTCACCTTCAAACAGGGGGCAGGCTGGGGGGCAGGCTGGGGGGCAGGGAATAGAGCCAGGTCCGTCTCTCCTAGACATGGAGATTTCTCACTTGGAAAATCTCAGAAAAGACAGTTCTGCAGTCCACTGTGCCTCTTACCATTGATCTTGGTAACAGGCGACTTGGTATCCAGCTGGGCAATTCTCGCCACGAACTCCTCAGGAAGCCACTCCTGAAAAGAGAAGGTTCCACCCTAGGGGAGGCTGAGGCCCCAAGGGGGCTGCCTTCCTCCTTTACTCAGACTGGCCCCTCAACCTCTACTACAGGAGATCCTCTCCCTCCCTCAGAGCTAGCCAAAATACCTCCTCGGTGAAGCCCTCCTGGACTCCTCCCACTCAGTGTTAGCCACTTTTTCCTGTGTACTTTGCCAGTGTCCTGGCAGTTAAATGGCCCAGACCAGCTCCTGCTATGGATGTGGCCCAAGAGCTGCAGCCTGTTTCTCTTCTGGCCTCTAAACTCTTGGAAGTCTTGATGATCTCAAAATTGTCTTAAGATGCTTTTGAAGCTGGTGTTTGCTGAATTTTATTAGTGGAATCACTCAGAATAATGATGCCTTGTCCCCAAGAATAAACCCCACATCATTGGGAGCTCCATGCTCATACACATATTAGCACATCTTTGGGGGACAGGTCACATGTGGTCAATTGCAAAAGCTGTTTCAAGTCCCCAACCCTCCGTATACGGACACCCCTTTCTATTGGCCTCCCACTGTGACTCTGAGCTCGGTCCTGAGACAAGGCTAATGTTAGCAAATAGGAAGCAAACAGAAGCACTTGCGTGATTGAGTTTGCTCCATTTTGCCTTGTGCCAGACCCTGAGGACATGTCTGGACTATTGCGCTGGGGATAAGAAACACATGGAGCAGAGCTGAGTCATCCCGGACATTCTGACTGAGACCCCTGGATAGCCACAGCCATCAAGCAGGGGCCACGAGTGCCCCTCAGCTGCTGGAAGATGTGTGGGTGAGCCCAGATCAGCTGAACTCAGTCAATACCAACTGATTCCTCCTGCTCCGTGTACTAATCCGTAACTCTTGTGATACGCCCAGCAGTTGTGTGGTTGTTATGCAACGTTCATGTGATGATGGGTTATTGACATAAACAGTGGAATCAGAGCTGGTTAGAGGGGAAAAATCAGGACAGCGGGAAAGCTGTAGAAACAACTCTGGGTTGAAAGTCAGACTTGGGTTCTAGCTGTGGCTCTGCCAATCGCCAACTGCCTGGGCTCAGTCACCTCACCTCCCTGGACATTTCCCTCACCTGTGAGGCTTGTTGCTACCTGCCTGTCAGGTAAGCGGAGAAGGATGGGCTTCCCCAAGTGTGGGGAGACTTGGCATTCACATCTCCCACCCTGATGCAGGCCCCTGAAACCCCCAGGTTCCAACCCCCAGCCCCGTGCTGGGAGACGCCTCACCTCCTCCCCAGCCTCACCTGTGGCGTTAACTTCAGGAAGGTGATCTGTGGCGACGCGTTGGACAGCACCACTTTGCTCCTCACCTCCGAGCCATCTTGCAGCACGACTCCTTGAACGCGCCCTCCACTGCTCACCTGCACCTTAGCCACCGTCTATGGCCGCCAGCAGGAGCCCCAGGACCCCCGGGAGGAGAAACAAGGGCTGGCTCTTGGGGGATTTCCGCTGTTGTGCTGCTCCTAGGCACTCACAGCTTTCTCATCCCCTGCCGATTTCCTGGAGATCCTGGCGAGGTGTCAGCCCGCTCCCCCATGCAGAGGCTCACCCCAAATGTGCGATGGTAGTGCAAATTCAAAAGGGGACAGGCCTGGGTCACAGCTGCTCAGCCAGCGACAGTCTGCAGAGCCCAGACCCAGCCTTATTCATCAGTAAACTAGGGACCCTCCGAGTCTGAGACTGTTCTCTTCTAAGATACTTGCCAAAAATCGGGGTGGGCGTCAAGGGGCTGTTCACCTTTTCGGTGAAGATGCTGACTCCGTGAGCAGTGGCTGAGCTTGCGATGGCATCAGAGAGGGCACCCATGCCACCCTGGACGTAGCCCCAGGCCCCCCGAATCCCCTCCAGACTCCCCATCACGTGATGGACTAGCACATACCTGAGGACAGAAAATCAGAATCAGTGGCTGGAGATGGGGTATAATCTCCCCAGAATTCTAGGTGCAAATATTCTTTCTCTCTCAGTGCCTTGAATGGACCACATAATCCACTTGCAGTTCTGCCTCTGCACGTGCTGTTCTGGAATCTAGAACCCCCTTCCTCCCTCTTCTTGTGTTTGGCTAATTCCTCCTGTCCCTAGAGTTTCAGATGAAATATCTCTTCCTCATGGGGGCTCCTCTGAGCCTGGACCACATTGCCCGCTGCCTCGTTTTCCCATCACAACGCCCACAGTAAATAGTCCTCCACCCCACATTCTGTACCTGCCTCTCCCATGGGGATTTCAGCTCCATTCACTACGGTGTCCTCAGCACCTAGTGCAGGCAACTGCTCCATCCATATTTATTGAGAGAATTAATGGGGGAAAAAAGTCTTAAAGGCCCATTTCACAAACTGGGCAGTGGCGAAGCCTCCTGGACACCCACAGAGAAAAGGACCTGCAGGCCCCAGCTGGAAAATCCTAATTGGCTGGTTGATCTTGGTCAAGGTGTTGCAAGCACTTGCCAACGCACCCCCCACCCTTTTCCATGGTCCTGGGAAATTTGGGGCTGGCTTAGTGTGTGTTGAAAAATCACTTCCGAGGGGTGCTCTTATCCCTTGAGAGATAAGCCACATTGACAGCTTCTAGCTGCATCTTCTGGTGCCTGGAAATGGCCCAAGACTTGGCAGCATCCTCTATCCCTACACACACACACACACACACACACACACCTTCTATTCCTGCTCCTACAGGGCTCATTAAGTCATACCACAACTGCACACTTCATTGTGTCTGACTGCCCCCTCTCGGATGAGGCTGTCAGCACACCTCCCACTCACAAAGGGAAAGGCAGCTTCCCATCCATGTGAAGGTGTCTGTGTGTGTGCGCATCCTGGAACCCAGGGAAAGGGCCTGCGGGAGAAGGGCAGGCAACGGGGCTTCGTGGGAAGGGAAGAGAGGATAGATAGATACGTAGATGGATAGATGATGCATAGATAGATAGAGAAGAAGATACTCATATTGAGATATCACAGCGGGAGGCAGGACCAAGGCTCTTCTACTGCAGCAGTGGGGAGCAGTGGCTAAGAAGGAAGACTGGGCAGGGATGCGGGGTTCGGACAAGTCGGGCGGGGAGCCACCTCTGCCCTTGCTAGCTGGGTGACTTTGGGAAGATTATCTCCCTTCTCTGAACCACAGCTCCCCAGTGTTGCCTTGAGGTTAAAAGAATCCTGTGTGAAATAGTTGGCGCCTGCCTGGTTCATCGGGTGAGTTCAATGAGTGACTGTTTTCGCTCTTTCGGGGGTATCTGCGCCCCTCCCGCTGCCCCGCCTCACCTGCCACACTCACCCACTTCCTGGAATGTAGGGATCTGTCATGGCTCCAATCACGGCATCTGTTGCTAGAGTGGCTTTTAGGGGCTCAGACTCAAACCACTGATCCAGCACCTGGGAAAGGAGAGCGGCACGGAGAGGGCTTGCCTGGGGAGCAGAAGCCCCATTACGGCAAGGTCCAGCCTGAGGCTGGGGCACCACTCACCTTGGCGGCTGGAGCTGTGAGGACCTGGTGATACTGGGGCAGCTGGGCTCCCAGGATGCAACCTGAAAGACGAGATTCATAAAACGCAGACCGAGACAGGCAAGAAGGGAACACTTGGATCCTAATGGCTCTGCACCTGTTTCTTTATCTATAAAATGGGAGTCATATTTTCTACCCTTAAAAGCTATTGTGAGGATTAAATGAGGTAGGTAAAGCATTTCTAAATCTATAGGCACTTAATACATTTTAACTGTTAGAATTATTTGGGGGCCATT
Organism: Redunca redunca; assembly: GCA_006410935.1. Taxonomy (NCBI): domain Eukaryota; kingdom Metazoa; phylum Chordata; class Mammalia; order Artiodactyla; family Bovidae; genus Redunca; species Redunca redunca. The sequence goes on from SJYQ01019116.1 coordinate 17,995, forward strand.
TNCCAGTTCTAGGTCTGTGTGCTGGCATCAGCACCAGGGCAGGTGAGAGAGGGCCTGCATAGTAATAGTAGGAGGCCACCAGGGGGTGGCAGGGACAAGAGTCGAAGGCTGGCCGGTTGTCAGCCATGGAAAACTCAAGAACCCTAGGACATGGTCTCTGTGATAAACCAAAGACCACTTAAAAGTTTCTTCTCCCTGTCCTGTCTTTCTATATCTTACTGGTAGAAGTCAGAGCTCTTGCTCTCTACCCCAGCATGCTGACTGTTCCTTCCTGGTCTGCAAACCCCACCCCCACATCCTTTCATCATCAGCAGGAACAGAATCCTGCCTCCCTTCACCCCACAGTCTCCTACAACAGAATGCATATGACAGCCTGGTTATGACCCCCCTTCCCTGGATGGGTGACAGGAGCAGGGATGGACATCTATGCCACCCGAGGCCCTATCTTAATTCTTAGCCCAGAGCTTTTAATTTTTCATTCTAGAACTCTTGGATATACTCATGGAATTTTAACACCTGTTACATTAAGAAAAGCTCTGTGTTGAACTGCACTGGAGACTCTTGATTAAAATGAAGGTAAACAGCTTTCTCTGCAACAGGTCTTCAATGTGACAACGTGCAAAGACAAAACCAGAATTCTGCTTCTGACTTTCCACACTGAGACGTGGCCTCTGCTCCTGTTCCTGTGGTCACCAGCCATGGCCACAGCCACTGTCCTCTAGCTCAGGGACCCAGTCTTGTCCTGAATCCTCTCCAGTGTATCTGAGATGGGTAGGGCTTGGAGGAGAGTGGAGGGAGTGCAACCTACAGAGTAGAACTGTACAAAAGAATCATGTGCAAAGCACTTTAAAAAAAGGCAAAGCTCCCTAAATGACCTGATTGTCCACCAGGTTAGGAAACCACTGGTTAAAGAGAAAGGCTGGATCTGTGGTTTTTTTGGTTTTACCTGATAGTAGATTAACAGAACAAAAATCATCCCCCATGGATTGCTTAACCCAGGTTCTTCTTAGAAAAATGTCTCCACCAAGATATGAGTTAATGCTATGCCGTCAGCTTGTATCTAGGTTGATACAACAAATGACCACTCAGAGAATCTTTTTCTGTCTGTAAAACCAATCACACCAGGCCCATTACATTCAATGACTCATCTAGACAAAGCTACGCAACAAACTCCTCGCAGTTCAGTCCCAAGGAAAAACTATGCCTTCTCCATCAGACCTACTCATCCTCATGGGCACATTCTTGCCTTGGGCTGCCAGGGAATGATGCTAAAATAGATAAATATTTATTATAACTCTCTTGTCCTAAATTCCTGATCCAGTTTGTTCTATCTTTAACTGTCTCTTATCCCCCCTTTTTCTTTTTGACCTTCATGTGCTTTAATACGGAAAACCACTTGGAATTCTGTCTGAAAGGAGAGATAGAAAGCACATACAATATAAAGACATGTCAGTGGATTCCCTTTTGAAACCTGAAGAGTGGCTTCATGCTGAACACACATGGGTTTGAGGGTCTCCCGTGTCCACTGGTCTCAGCCACTGTTCTCCACCCCTTCTCTTTGCAGTGCCCAAGATCAAAGGCTGGCGCAGACTGGAGCCCTCTAGGGCAGATGGGGTGGCCTGTCCACACCCCTGTGGCCTTGGACAACTTGCTCTGGGAGAATTCCAACCAGGCTCATTTCCTTTCAACAGCGGCCTCCAAAGGCCCTGGGGGTCCAGTGGCTAAGTTTCTGCACCTCCAATGCAGGGGCCCAGGTTCAGTCCCTGGTCAGGGATCTAGTTTTCACATGCTGCAAACTAAATATCCCATATACTGCAACTATAATTTTTTTTTTTAAAGAGCCCATCTCTCAGAAAATAATGTTTAAAAAGAAGAAAGAGCAGCCTCCAGGCTGAGATGGAGGAGAAGATCCATCGCTGGTCACTCTCCTTACCTGGGCATCCTTCCTTGAGAACTGGGCGATCTGCTTCTGATTTTCCGCCATGTCTGTGCCCAGCAGAAGAGACCGGGGCAACTTACCCCCTGTGCTCTCTTCCAGCATGGGAGTGAAGGAGTAGGGGTTTCGAAGATGAAGCCTCAGCCCATGTTTCTGCAGAACACAGATAGCACAGGTAACATTTGACGGGATCTCCCCATGACCCTTTTCTGATTGTGCTTGGGTAAGCTATATTTGTTTGGGCTCCAAAATCACTGCAGATGGTGACTGCAGCCATGAAATTAAAAGATGCTTACTCCTTGGAAGGAAAGTTATGACCAAACTAGACAGCATATTGAAAAACAGAGACATTACTTTGCCAACAAAAGTCCATCTCTTCAAGGCTATGGTTTTTCCAGTAGTCATGTATGGATGTGAAAGTTGGACTATAAAGAAAGCTGAGCGCTAAAGAATTTATGATTTTGAACTATGGTGTTGGAGAAGACTCTTGAGAGTCCCTTGGACTGCAAGGAGATCCAACCAGTCCATCCTAAAGATCAGTCCTGAGTGTTCATTGGAAGGACTGATGTTGAAGCTGAAGCTCCAGTACTTTGGCCACCTGATACAAAGAGCTGACTCATTGGAAAAGACCCTGATGCTGGGAAAGATTGAGGGCGGGAGGAGAAGAGGACAACAAGGGATGAGATGGTTGGATGGTATCACCAACTCGATAGAGATGAGTTTGAGTAAACTCTGGGAGTTGGTGATGGACAGGTAGGCCTGGCATGCTGTGATCCATGGGGTCACAAAGAGTCAGACTCAACTGAGTGACTGAAATGAACTGAACTGACCTGTATGTATTCAGGTACCTGTATGCAGGTTCCCAGGGGATTCCCAGGTGGCACTAACGGTAAAGAACCTGCCTGCCAATGCAGGAGACATGAGACGTGGGTTCAATCCCTGGGTCAGAAGATCCCCTGGAGAAGGGAATGGCAACCTATTCCAGTATTCTTGCCTGGAGAATCCTATGTACCAAGGAGCCTGGCGGGCTACACAGTCCATGGGGTAACAGAGAGCTGGACATGACTGAAGTGACTTAGCATGAATATATACATGTAGTTTCCCAAGGCATGTGGTCCTGGTTCCTATCTTTGATATAAGCGTATAAAAATCCCTCTTGCCCAGGCACACTGTGGCAAACCATACCACACCATGCGACGCCACACATACATGCCACGCCATGCTATGCCACATCACACCATGCCATGCTACCCAGTGCCAGGGACTGTACTAGGGCTTACAATGGTTCTGTAAGCGTATCATCCTCATTGTAAAATGCAAGCTATGCCACATCACACCATGCCACGCTACCCAGTGCCAGGGACTGTACTAGGGCTTACAATGCTTACATCACAGTGGTTCTGTAAACATATCATCCTCATTGTAAAATGCAATAGCAGAGGCTCAGAGAAGTGAAATAACATGTTCAAGGTCACACAGGGAGGTGGATCCAGGTTTCAAACCACATCCCTGTGACTTTAAAACCCTGGCTCTCAGCAGTAGTCTTTAAATGCTCCCATTTCAGAAATAATTAAGACTCAGAAAGACACAATAAAGCCACAGTTGTGTGAAAATCCATACTTACAAGGTAGATAAATTATTCACATAAAAAAACCCTTTTATTTACTTTGCAGACTCATTTACTCCATGGTCACTTTAAATGGAAGTTCCCTTGTTGCATTTAAAATATTTGATTTACACATATTTGATTAGCACACAGAACTTTCCAAGAGCACATTTACTTCTTCAAAGAAGGTGGAGATAAAACAGAAGGAGCCTGTGCTACCCTTACAAATAAGACATCCTGTTCCTTCTAGAGACTTTTTTCCTAAACCACTTTTTTGACGCGTGATTGACATACAAGGAGCTGTCTGTATTTAAAGTATGCAACTTGATAGATTTGGCCTGTAGAGACTCCTTCCCCCAGGTACACTTTGGTCTGCTCCCACCTCTTTGAGGTCTTTGCTCAGATGTTACCTGGGTAGCATGCTCAGCTCCCCCCGACTCTTTGGCTCTGCTTAATTTTTCTCCAAAGCACTTATCACCACCTGGTCAATGACATACTTAGGTTTCCTCTGTCCACACAGGTAGGATGTGAGCTCTCTGAACTCAGGGCCTGAGTCTCTTTTTCTCAGTGCTGTATCTGCAGCATCTAGACACCATGTGATCAATACATAGTCTATTGACTAAACGCACTGCTGCAGACAGGGCACCACCCCAGAGGACAGAAACGAGATCTGTGAGCAGAAGTTTTAGGAAAACACACAGAAACCCAAAGAGACCTTTCCACTATTATAGCAGAAGTCTCCCCCAGACCACGGTCACTCCAGATGGCAGGATCTCCATGACTGAGCATTGCGGAGGTGCATCCAAGTGTTGGAAGGGGTGGGGCTGGGAGACCCACAGGATCCTGCCTAAAGCTGAGATGGGAAATTTCTTTGATTACAAACTGGAGGAATTTCCAGCTTGGTTCCTCTTGATACAGTGAACTCTCTACCATGCAGGAGGCACCCTCAGTTCCTCTGAGTCTCTCACCCTTGGCCTCCCATCCATCACCAAATCTCAGAGTTCAGCCTCCAGACCTCATCCACATCTCCCCGACCCCCTGCGCTGCCTCAGCCCAGTTGCCACCTTCTGAGCCGCCCTGCACCCGCTTCCACCACAATCCACGCCATCCAGCAGGAGGGCCGATCTTTCATAAAGTCATAAATCCCATCACCTCACTTCCCGACTCTACCGTCTCCCTGCTGTGCTCAGATAAAACACAGGCCCTTCCTCCCAGCCCTCAAGGCCCAGTCTCCTGTGGCCCTGCCCATCTCCCTTACTGTCTGCTGCCCCTCTGCCTGGGACTTCTGCTCTGGCCACTTGACCTTCCTTTCCCTTAGGCCTGTCCACTTCCACTTCCTTCTGCCTGGAATATTCTCCCCTCAGATGTCCACAGTGCTGGTGACTTCTTGGCATTTGAATGTCGGCTCGGATGTTCCCCCCGCCTCCAAGGGAGGATTTCCTGGTCGCCAGTCCAGGCTGGGCCTCCAGGCCCTCGCTGTTGTGTTGCCTCAGTTTCCTTTCTGTAGGTGTGCTTACTTCCACCTGAAGTTCTCTCACTAAGCGCTCAGCCTCACCACCCTCCCTCACCACCTTCGAGCCACATGTCTCTCCCAGGGCCTGGCACAGGACAGTTGCTCAGCAACATGTGCTGAATGAATGAATCAATAACCTCCCAAAAAGGGATCCAAGAAGAACCCAGAGTTTGCTTCAGGTCTAAGTAATTGAACATGATTCATTTATTTGTCTGATTTCAGGACTTTCTCCCATAAAGAGAGTGACTGTCCTGTCTGACTCCTTGTGACCCCATGGACTGCAGCATGCCAGGCTTCCCTGTCCTTCACTATCTCCTGCTCAAACTCATGTCCATTGAGTCGATGATACCATCCAACCATCTCATCCTCTGTCACCCTCTTCTCCTCCTGCCCTCACTCTTTCCCAGCATTAGGGTCTTTTCCAACAAGACGGCTTTTCACAACAGGTGGCTAAAGTACTGGAGCCCCAGCTGGCTGCCCCAGGCACTGTGCTAATGATGGGTGAACACCAGCTACGACAGGGGCCTTCTGAGGCTGGTGAGATCACATCCCCATCTTACAGATAAGGAAGACGAGGCACCGCAAGGCTAAGTCACACAGCTGCTAACGGCAGAGCAGAAATTCAAAACTGAACAGGTTCCAGAGGCTGAAATCGCAGCCCTGTGCTCTACCCAGGACAGAGGTCGGTCCTGAGAGCTCACATCTGAGACCTGGCCCGTGGCCACCGGCAAAGTGCACAAGCCTGAGCAGCGTGGCTATCAAGATGCCCTTGGCGGTGGCACATCAGAGCTCAGAGCAAGGGGAAGAGTCGGTTAGACTTGGCTCCTCAGTCATTTCCTTGTGTGTGAGCTTAAGCCCCTGTGTTCCCCCATAAAACGGGGACTCCTACCCATGCACTTGCCCCCGTGCATAACTAGTGTGTCTGAAAACTGCCTTCAGTGATAAGCTGGTTTACCTGGGGACAGAGACCCGTCCCAGGCCTCGGCAGGATTCCACCTGATCCTGGCTGGCGACAGGTGTGCGGGCGGTCTCAGGGACTCAAAGAATAATTTCTCTCATGGTGACCCTGACTTAATGTCTTATTAATTTCAAACTCAGCACAGAGCTGGTGCTATCAGCCTCATATGCAGATAGTGCCCAGGACCCTCTCTGAGTGGTGAGTGGCAGAGGCACCAAGCAGCTAAGTGGCTCCTGGAATGCATGGCCGTGTTCGTCAAAGAGGCATCTAGGAGTAAAAGGAATCTGAAAGGGCGGGGGCAAGGCTGTGGACTAAGGCAAGGCTAAGAGGAGTCTACAGGGGCAGACTGGGAGTTCCCAGGATGCCCTACAACGGCTCAGGAGCCCGAAGAGCTGAAAGTCTGATTCTCAAGTTGCCAAGGATGGTGACTGGCTCTCAAGTGTGAGGAGGGCAGCACGTGGGCCCAGGACTTAAGGCAGCTTTGCAAACTCAGGTGCCTGGGTGCCCAAGGGTTCCTATGGGGGCTGGACAGGGCCCCGGGGAGTGACGGACAAAGCACAGCCAGGATGGCATTCACGTAAGGGGCCATCTGGTGCGGCATCTAGGAACGTGGGCTTAGAGACATTTGATTTGTGTATGAAATTTCTCGATCTTTAAGACACCAGGTGGGCCAGACAGAGCCCATCTGTGGGCAGGCATCAAGGAGAGCATGGGAGATAGACACACCCTCGAAGGGAAGAGTAGCAGCTGCCCACTTCCCCAGCCCCCAGGCCATGGAGCAGGTGGATGGACACGCACATGTACACACACACACACACTACCTTCAGCTCCAATTCGGAGTAAATCTGTGGTCGTAGCAGGCTGAGGAGGTAGGATGCTCGGGAGAACTTAAACCCTGAAGATGAATTGGATGAAGACAGTCACAGGGATCACCAGTGGTCACCCCCATGCCCCTCACCCACCTCTTTGGCTCACCTGGGATTATCTCCTCTGTGACAGCTGCACCCCCGATCACGTGGCGTCTCTCGAAAACCACCGTGTTCACTCCAAATCTCTGCAGGTATGCCGCCTGGGATGAGGCACACAGGCCTTCCCTTTATTCCTGGGGTCGACCTTCAGTCTCAGGGACCTCACCACAGGGCTGGCTCAAGCTGTCCCTGCCTCTGAGATGCCCTTCCCCTGTCCTTCCATAAATGCCCACCTCCTCAGATGTCCTCTGAGACTTGGCATGACTGCTCGTGCCCCTCCACTTCCCAGCCCCAGGTGACCTTCCCTCCTGCATGGTCTGGAGTCCCTGTGAGCTCGTGCCCATCGTCTGGGCGGGGTGGCGGCAAGCCTCGCCCTCCTCCCTAGCCTGCAGCGGGCAGCACGAGGGGCGTGTCATGTGAGCACTGAGGACACCATTCCACTCCCCTCTTTTCCTGCTGGGGCGACCTCAGTACCTGATCCATCTGGCCTCAATTTCCTCCTGTGCAAAAATGGGGCTGATGATAGCAACACCCACTTTTCCTGCTTCACAGAGCTGCTGTGAGAATTCTCTGAGCTGGTCACTAGAAGGAACTTAAACATGGGTCCCTGGCACATGGGGACGTGTTCAGTCAATGAAGCTATGATTATAATATGGTGTCATTTTGGGGAACAAATGTTTCAGGGGAGAGTATTAATCTTTCTCTAGCACTCAGTGGAAAATCAATAAATATTTGTTGAATCAAACTAGTCCTCCATCTACTGACCTAAAGTGCTGGCCCTCCCACCATCACCACAACCAAGGTGACAACTCGGATGGTGTAGCTCAGAAGGTAGACTTTTGGTGACAGCTGTGCCAGGTGTTGTGCGAGCATCGTCTCATACGATCCATCTTAGAGCTAGGCACCGTGATTCTCCCCATTTCACAGAGGAGGAAGTGAGGCTCAGTGAGGCTAACGGCTCAAGTTCACAGAACTGATGCGTGGACGTGTGGAAACTGAACCAGTCTGTACACTGAATCTACGCTCCTAACACGTCCTAACGAGAAAAGAGAACGAGGAGCCTCGGTGTCACATCTGGAAACTGGCCTCAGGTGAGCCATGTTTCTCCCATTAGACGTCAACAGTCCCACGGTGATGACCGCAGATAGAGGTGGCCTGAGACCACGATACAGGTGACAGGGCAGGGTCACTTCACAGCTCTGTCTTAGCAAAGACGAGACGAGGTCTGTGGGTCCCCTCAAGATCCCAGTCACTGGCTCTCGTGGCCAAGATGCGTGATGCCGTGTGTGGGGTGACCACTCTGCACGCTAGCCTCCCCTCCCTGCAGACACGGTTTAGAGATGCCCCGCTCTCCAACAGTAACCAATCTAGGGCCAACTCCCTACTTTCTCAGGCTGGCCCCAAATCATCCAGCGAAGCGCATGACCTAGAGTAAGTTCTTCCTATATCCTCTCATCCTGGCATGCCCCAAGGTTACCTTTTGTGCAAGGCTTCTTGAGCCAGGCCCTCAGGGCACATCATCTATTTCCCTTCCCCTCAATTCAGTGAGGGTGGGCATTTTAATTCTCATTTTGTCGTGGGTCAGAGAGATTAGCTGACTGGCCTTAACCTTCACAGGTGGAAAGTGGCTGAGCTGGGAGACAAACCCATGTTCATATTTCATATTAATATAAAAATCAGTGTTTTAAATTACTGATCAGTTGAGTTAAATAGGGGGCTTCCCTGATAGCTCAGTTAGTAAAAAATCTGCCTGCAATGCAGGACACCCTGGTTTGATTCCAGGGTTGGGAAGACAAGCTGGTGAAGGGATAGTCTACCCACTCCAGTATTCCTAGGCTTCCCTTGCGGCTCAGCTTGTAAAGAATCCACCTGCAATGTGGGAGACCTGGGTTTGATCCTGGGGTTGGGACGATCCCCTGGAGAAAGGAAAGGCTACCAACTCCAGTATTCTGGCCTGGAGAATTCCATGGGATGTATAGTTCATGGGTTCGCAAAGAGTTGGACACGACTGGGCGACTTTCACTTTCGCTTGAGTTAAATAATGTCCCCTGTAACATGTTCGAATAAAACTGCTATCCTGGGGAAAGTATTAAGACGTAACACAGGTCTCCTGGCTCCCCACACTGCTGAATCCCTTGTACCGATATTCTAGAGCAGATGCTGCTCAGAAGAATGCTCTGTGTGAATCTTGAGGCCTGAACCTCGATCACACACTATAGCCTCCTAGGGGTACACGGACTCTGGTTTGAGAAGCACAGCCTCAGGGTCACCCTGGCCTGCGGTCAGCCTGGGACCCAGATGCCAACTGTGCCTGGTGCAGGGCCCTGCCTTCTCTGCTGGACCGGCTCCCTCACTGTCTCCAGGGTGCACCTTGGACCGTGCGTAGCTGCATGTTCCCCAAGGTGGTGCCTGGCCTAGACCTAGCTGGGGAACACTGGCTCTGCATACAAGGACAGCCCACCATTTGGAGTCAAAGGGCCCCCAGCCCCAGTTACCTGCTCCCTAAGGTTCCAACCTGCCTCCCGTGTTATGTCCATTACACACCTTCCCAGCCGTTTGTCACCTTGCTTTTGAAAGGTCAAGGGGGAAATCTATGAGCAAGAAGGAGAGGCAAGCAATCCTATATCATCTTTAAGGACTGTGGATGTCCTCTTGAGCCAGTCACTGGCCAGCACCAGGGTGAGGGGACCAGCCAGCCTTTGCTTCCCCCCAGCGACCCTCATCCTGCTGGCTTCCTTACACTCCTGCCGGGAGCCACACACCCAGGGGCCAGTGAAGTGGGGCGGAGGGGGAGGGACTCACAGCCACCAGCCCGTTGTGTCCTGCAACGAGACAGAGGAGAGGGGAGGAAAGTGACAGTGGTCAGTGGGCAGATACATTCCTTGAGGAGTGTGGCCACCCTCCCCTGTCCCCATGCCCATGAAGATCCTGGCGAGGTAGCAGAACTTGCGGGACCCCCTCACCTGAACCTGGATGTTGGAACAGCATCTAGCTTGATACTGCAAGACACCTGGTCTTTGGGGAATCACAAAACCCTGGTTCTTGCCCCGAACTGAAAAAGGTCCTGTCACCTTGGCTTGCCAATGGCTCATGCTGGAGTGGGGACAAGGGGAACCCGCAGACATTGGATGAAAGCGACCCCACCAAGCCTTGCTGGGCTTCCAGCAAAGGAGTGTGAGCAGACGACTGTCAGAGGGAGCGTCAAAGTTGACCTAGAGAAAGAGAGGGAGGCATGATTGTGCTCTGATGCTGGTGTCCCTGGTCATCCACGTGAGTGCTGGTCATGTGGACAGTTGCTGCCAAGCAGGGCTTGCTTTGCCCAAGCATGCCGCACAACAGTGCTCTAGAAGGGGAATCTTTGTCAGTTTCGTGTTCCTGAGATAGAACAGCTCAAAATGAACTCAACACATACAGCTTCAACATTTGCTAGAATTGCTGAGTGTGCTTCAGGGTGCTAAACGATTGGGCAGATTTTGTCTGGTATAAAGTTTCTTTCCAAAAATTTTAGGCAGGCAGCCCCTGGGGCGCAAGCCCTGAACTTGGTTTGGGGTCCCATATCCCACACCAAGTCCGTGGCTAGCAAGCGCCTCTCCAGCTCTGAGAAGCTTCAGGATCACTTGAGAATGTGCGTCATCACCGATTCCCGGAGCCCTCCCTGGAATCTACTGGGCAGGTTGGGGGCAGGGACTAGGATGGACTTCACAGAAGCTCCCTGGTCATTCAGATGCAGGCGGTCTCAGACCCACAGGCCTAGCACGTGTTTCATGAACTAATATTGAATCTTCATGTGATAAGCATGTCATGATCTATTTGATTATATTTCATTTAAAAATGCTAGTTGATAAGAGTACTGTTTTTACCTGCTTTTGATAATTTTCTTAAGAAAGTTAAAAAAGTGTGATGGATGGGAATTATGAATGAATTTCAACCCGAAATTTCAAGTCTGAAAAGCCATGCTCTCAAACACACACAGCAGATTAAAGGCAGACTGTCCTGGGCTCACCCTGGTGTTTGCCGTCTTTTTCACGTGTAAACAGAGGGCCTGCTGGGCTTGCAGTGTCGCAGGGAGGCTGAGCAGTAATATACCTAAAGCACTTGTGCCTTAGCAGACCCATAATTAGTGCTGATAGTAAATCCTGGAAAACTAATAAAGGCTTCCAGGCAACAGGGTCCAGTTCAGTCATCACATGTAAGCCCACAAATGCACAAACAGACCTCAAATGGCAAAGGGCAGGAATCCAATAGCCCAAGTTCTTCCTCCCTCCCCCACTCCCCCACTCTAGTTGTGGCTGAAACTTTGTCCTGCGGCTTCTGGTGACCTCTCCCTTCCCCTGGACGGAATCTAAGCTGCAGGCTCAGCTAATCTCCAGGCCTGACTGCAGGGTTCTTTAGGCAGCAGGCACAGAGGCATGCGGGGGAGGGGTGTGCCGGACGTGGGCTCCCGAATGTGTGGGCTGCGGGTGTCACATCCGACCCACTCCCAGAGCTGGTTAGGTGTGACGACCCCCCTCAGAACCCTAATCACCAGGTAGGGAGCCCTTGAACTGCATTTTAACAAGCTCCTTGGGTCATCCTTTAGGCAAATTTGGTCAAATAACTGAATCAGGATGACGCCCAGGTTATTGGTGTGACTTCAGGGAGCAGAGACGATCTGTATCTCAGAAGATGCCGCTGTGCTCCTCATTCAGGTCGGCTAAGCCTTCAAACCAGGTTTCCTGCCTTGCTTGGCAATCAGAGAAGCAATGCTGAAGAAAAATTCACACCTGAGATGCACACTTGTGAGCCATTCACCCAGGTAGCTGGGGACCTAGGATCAACCCTCTCTGCCAAGGGACAGCAGGGATGGGTTGTCTCCAACGGCAGAAAAGGTGGGAGGAACTTCCGTTTACTGAGCCCAGTCAGTGGGCACTGGAGCTGGAGTCCCCCAGCCCCGGAAGCTGGTGAGACAGTTGTCAAACAGCCCCTGATAAAAATTACGTAAACTAACAATGAAATAATGATATTAAAAACAAAGGTAATAAATACTGAAAGCTTGTCACTTCCTAATTGTTTCACCTATTTTCCTGTTGTCTACATCTTCACAGTTATTTACATCCATGGACACATCCAGGGGCCACGCTACCTGATGGTGCCTGGCTGCATCTCTCTCCCAAATCCGCATTCAGAGACATAACATTGGTAACTTAGAAAAAGGCTGCAGTGGGCGTATTCACACCATGGAAATCCACGAGCACTACACACCAGGGCCTGGGCTGTTATTTTTTTGGTTGTTAGACTTAAGCAAGTGATGGAGAAAATGCTAATAATGCAAATTAAACTCAACTGGCAGTTGTGCCCACAGCAGTTACATTGTGAAACAGAGCAAACAACTGAGGAATTGTTCTTCTCCTGTTCACAAAACATTATTTGACTGAGCAAGATCATTCCAATTGTTGAAGGAGGAGAGAAGTTCTGACCTAAATCTTTGTTTCACTTTCTTTCTGCTCTTTAAAGAAAATAAAAATATCAAACAATGCTTCCTTCGGAACTATTTTCATTTGTCAAATTGCAGCCGTAGGTTGGTCGGCAAAAGTCACAGGCATGTGCTAAGAGTGGACTGGCTACCTGGAATTTAGAGTATTGTATATTTTACCTGCAAAACTGTGCTACACTTCTTTGACTTCAGCATTTACAATAAACTTATGTGTGGATATATATGCACACATTCTTCCCTGGAGAGGTTACTGGTAAGCACTTACCAGCACAGGACAGCTCTCCGTAGGGATAAAAATGAAGAAAGGCCCAAATAGGGATGCAGCTCTAAGCCGTGTGATGAGCAGGTCTTTCCAGGCCTGTCATCCCCTTTCTGTATAAATCCAGTTGGAAATAATGTCAGAAGTAGAATTTGACGCTGTGAGTGGAAGGCCCCAAGAAAAGGAGCCTGGTCCTGGCCTGGTACCTCACAGGCTCAAGGTGGAATCAGTGCCCTGGACCCTGGGGCTCAGCAAAGTGCAGCAGGGTCACTGCAGCCGGTCCTATGAAGCCCAGGCAGGCAAGGCCCTGGGGGCTGTCACTTCTGCAGATAGGCGGGAGGACCTCTGGGACTCGGGTCTAATTTTTCCCTAACTCCCCATGACGGAATGACTGTAGTGTCCTCAGGATGGTCTCAGTGGTCGGGTGCTGGTGACCACAACTCAGGTCACTTGTGTTAGTTGCTCACACTAGTTAGTCGTGTCTGACTCTTAGTGACCCCATGGACTGTAGCCTGCCAGGTTCCTTTATCCATGGTAAGAACATTGGAGTGGGTTGCCATTTCCTTCTCCAGGGGATCTTCCCAACCCAGGGATTAAATCCAGGTCTGCACTGCAGGCAGATTCTTTACCATCTGAGCCACCAGGGAAGCCCCAGAACACTTGGGGAGGCAGGATTTCACAGGTCTGTTGTACCAGGGCTCTTTCCTTGCAACCTTTATCTACCATATGCTTTCCAAGAATGTGGCAGCAACTAGCTAATTTCAGGAGATTCATGGAAACTCCTGAACTCACTTAGTCCTTCTTGGTCATTTTAGATGGGAAGACTCAAGCCCAGAGAGGGCAAAAATCTGCTCCAGGCCACACAGCAAGTCGATGGTAGAGCCAGCTCCAGAATCCTGGCACCTGCTCTCAGACGGGTGGTTTTCACCCTAGCACTTGCTCTCACCCCAAATCCTGGCCAGCCTGTGCCAAAGCAGTGAGAGGGCAGGGGCGTGGATGGGGCCCCCCCCACCCCAGGATTCTGAGCAGGCTATCCTCTGGCCCCTCAACTCCAGCCCAGCCCACTTTACCTGCGCCTACCACCACTGCATCGTACTCAGGTTTCAGGCGTCCCCTGGTGTCCGAGAGAGCTCGTCTCCACATGGGGTGCAGAGAGGCGCCCAAGGCCCTCCTGAGCCCTTGGCCACATGTGGTCATTTCTGCCCAGGACTAGGCCAGGAATTTGCTTGCAAGCAGCCTTTTGTGCCTCTCCAGGCAGGGGGAGGAGCAGGGAAGAGGAAGAGGAGGAGCTGCCGCCCAGCTGCCGTACTTGGCCCCCGGCCACGACTAAATGGGGACAGTGAGTTGCCCTCGGCCCAGCCTGTCCACCCGGGGCAGAGTCATGGGCGGTCACCTGTAAACCCGGCAGAGGTCCTGCGCCTTCAGACCTCCAGAGTGACCACTGGGCTGCTCGTGCACTAGGGCTCCATTGTGCCAGGCGCTGTGCTGACCAGTCGTGCAACCCCTCATGTGGGCCCCAGATGGGGAGCACTGAGGCTCAGACGAGTGTGTGTGCGCGTGCGTGTGCACGTGTGTTCCAAAGGGCCGTCCCCTCCCCTGTGCTGTCCTGCTTCTCATTAAGGAATTCAATGTCCAGGATGAGCTGGGGGTGGGAATCCAATTAAAGAGAGGGACTCAGGTCCAACTTCCCGTCCTTGCGGCTTCTAACAGGGTAGCTGCTCTATGCCTGCAGCAGGAATGCGCTGCCTGAAGGACCAGGGCCTCTGCAACCCTGCAGGGGGAGGGGGGCAGTCTGCCCCTGGGACATCCAGAGAGCCCCGCGTCCTTGCCCAGATTCTTTAATGCCACCCGCTTCACAGGCTTTTGCAAAACTGGAAAGGTTCGGGGGGCCAGTTCAGTTCTCTGTGATTCTGGGGTTTGCCTTTTTGTTTTGAAGGTCTGAACATTTCTCTTGTGTGTTTTAGTACCTTTCTCATTTCCCAAGAATCCTCAAGGATTTAAATGCCACATCTGTAAAAAGGTTTAGCTAAGTGCTCACTCTCCTGTGGCCTGTCCTGAATTAGGGGCCCCTCTGCTGCCTGGCCACTGGTTAGGCCATTCCCCATGCAGGATAAAAACACCCTAGGGGTTGGGAGTCTCTGTACACCTCTGACATCTGTCAGCCTTCTAGAAACCCGCTATTAGAAGTGCATTTCACAATTAGGAGAAAATGTGGAAAGTTGCCTCTGGCTAAGAGGGACTTCTGGGGACATTTCTACTCTCAACTCAGACACCCCTCCACACGCCATGGAAAATTTACACTCTGTGTGTCTCTGCTAAAATACAAGTCAGGACCTTCTCCTCAGTGTTATTTATAACACTGAAAAACTAAGAAGACTGGTTAAACTGGACATGCCACGTCACACAGCAGCTAAAAGGTAAGGGAAAACAGCAGGTGACAAGCGAGGATCCTAAACAGCGGCGGCATCTAGCCTTTTGCTCTCGTCTTTTCCACAATCATGTGGTAATTCCCATTGGTGAAGTCAGGACATTAAGGAGGAAGGCAGTCCCTGGTACCTCCGACTGCCCCTCACTGGCACTTCCGAGGCTTTTAGCCCAAGCTGTGGCTCTAGCTTTCTCAGTACCCACGACCCTGCAAGCGGCTCACTTAAAAGGGAAAGAACAGCCCTTGCATGAATTTCAGCTCTCATGTCATTTCAGCTCTCCGGTGTCACACGTGAGCTCTCGGCTCCCCTGCGCCACGCTCGCTTTTGCCTCACTTCCCTCTGTGGCCTCTCAGCCCAAGAGTGGTGGACGCGCGCAGGTCCCAGGCTCTGCCGGCCTCTTGTCCTTGGGGCTGTTTTCAGGTTGGGGGCGGGGAGACTTTGGAGGAGGGGCTGTACCCAGGGCAGTGCTCTCAATCCAGGGCGCACCAGAATCACCTCCGCCCTGCCCGGCCCCGCCCCGGGAAGCTCTGAGAAACCTCACAGCCTGGGATCCGTGCGACTGAGTGACACGAACCTCTGGGGCAGGGCTGCGGCAGGAGCTAGAACCAAGAAGGGAGCCAAGAGGCCACCAAGAAGGGCCAGGGGCCAGAACCACAATAATGTCACCAGAATTTATTGCGTGCCTGCCGCCGTCCTGCAGCCCCACGACTGTCCTGACGGGGGCGCAGTCACACTGACTGTGGGGAGAGGCTCAGAGGATGGGGAGAGCCACCGTCCAGAGCCACAGCGAGGACAGGGCAGAGCCAGGGCTCAACCCAGCCAGGGAGCACCTTTCACGCGGGGAGGAGACGGCTTCCTGAGGCGCTCTTCCCACTCCAAGAAGAGCTGGGCACTTCCTGTCGGTCTCCTGGGGTAAACGGAGAGGCGGTTCCCAAAGTGGGGTGGCCCTGGGAGTAAGCTCATACCCACAGCTGCTCTAGCTAAGGAAACTGGCCTTCTTCTTTCTCCAGAAGGAAGGGTTTGGGGGTTTGCTTGTTACCCGCGATGGAGGTGGCTCTAAGTGAGTTTCTTTAAGAAATTCTGGGGCTGCCCTGGAGACAGTGCCATCCCCAGGGCCGCTGTGGACAGGAGGAGGCTCTTGCCGTGGCGATGTCTGTGAGCCAGGTAGGCCTGGAGAACCAGGGGCAGAGGCCGATGCACGGGGCAGCCCTCCTGGTCCTAGAGCAGGGGGACGCGGGAGGCCTCGCCCAGGCGCCGGGCCAGCTCGCCAGCCTGCTGCACCAGCACGTCCGTGGGCACAACCGACAGGTGGAGGGCCAGCAGCTCGTGGCATCTGACAGCCTCGGCCGGGTGGCCCTTGCTGTAATACCGCAGGAGCTTCCTGGAGAGGGGGAAGGAGGACAGGATTCAAGAGGGAGACATGGGCATGAGGTCACCTCACTGGACTCTAGCACCAGGCAGGAAAGGACTTCCTTGCTCCTTGCTGACTCCCCAGTTTTGAGGCTCAGCCCCAGGCCGCCAGGGCCCACCCTCTGGAATCCTAACCCTGGATGGCAGGGCCCCAGCTATGGGGCCAGAGCCAGCTAGGGAAGGTCCCAGGAGCCCAGCAGAGACAGCTGCAAATGCTGTTTCAGTGTGCAACAGAAGGGGAGGAACCCCAAGAGCACCCCACTCTTCCTCTGAATGCCCAGCTGTGAGGAGCTTCTAACAAGGGGGGACTGGGCTTGGGGCCGGGGGGCGGGGGGGGCAAGGAAACACTCCTGAAGGGCCGCTCCCTCTGCTGAGACGGGCCCTTATCATCTGTCATCTGTCCCCCTCTGTTCCCAGCGGCCCTCTGGGTTGGCGTCACCTGTAGTAGTCTCCTCCCAGCATGCCGATGGGAGCTGAGTCATCAGACAGCACAGGCACCTCCATGATCTGGAGTTTGTGGCCCTGGGGGAGGAGAAGGAGCTTCTTGAGTGGGGAGGTGGTGGGGGCAGTGGGAAGACCACGGGCCTGAGTCAGACACAGCGGGTCTGAGGCCAGGCTCAGCCCTGGTTTAGCAGGTGCTTGGTGCTGGGAAAATGCACTGACCTCCTTCTACCCCGTCTTCTCATCTGGGAACTGGGGATAAGAATAAACTCCCAAGAACATTAGACGTGATGAACATAAAGTTCCTGGGGTCATGCCGGGCATCATGGTGGTAGCTCTCATTCCCACCAACTAGTGGACCTGGCTCAGTGTGAAGGACGGTGACTGGAGAGGTGTCGGTAAGAGCAAGGTGTGACCGAAGGCCAAGTCTCTCTCTGAAAGGACTGGGAATCCCAGGGAAGGACACGCCGGGGAAGCGACCCAGGCTCTGTTGGGCTCCCACCATGTGCCAGGCGTCGTCATGGGGTTCCTGCAGTCTTGTGCCAGGAGCAGAGACAGGGCATGTGAGGTGTGGGCAGCTTTGCCCTGGGCGGGCTGGTTAACTGCTCTCAGCCTCTGTTTATCTGTCTCAGCAATGGGAGCAGGAAGCGAGGCCTGGTATCACAGAAAGTGTGGGCTGAGCATCCTTGCTCACGCGGGGCATGGTGGTCTGTTCATGTGTCACCTGGATGCTTCTTGAACAACAGCATGAATTTTTCAGAGAACTGGGGGCAGGGGTCACAGAGCCTGAGCGCAAAGGCGGACCTGAGCTCTGGGTCCCAGCCAGCTGGGCTTCGCTGTCAGTCCCACTGGTGACAAGAAGAGCTGGAGAGACAGACTGAACAGAATCCAGGAGAAAGGGAGAACTTCAGGACTGCCCTGCCCGGGCCAGCCACACCCACCATGTCATTCTCGAACCACAGGAAGTAGGAGCAGCAGAAGTCCCCCTCGCGGAACAGCAGCGTGGTGTAGCCCTTCTGCAGGTATCTGCGTGCCAGCCGGATGAGAGACCAGACCTGGGGGAAGGGGACAGTGCTTGTCTCTGCAGCCGGAGGGCGGCCCTTACCCCACGGGCAGGGGCTGGGCTCGGGCTCTCAAATCCCAGTGAAGAAAAGCACTTGGAGGAGGAGCTCCTGGAAGGCCAGGGGCCTCTCCTGCTCCTCTTCCTTCTTGGCGCCTGGGCCCAGCTTTGGCTCAGGGCAGGAGCTTAGTAATAAACAGATGATGGATGGGTGGATGGCCTACCTATCCCTCTCATTACTGCAAGGACAAAATATATGTATCAATGCTTTATGAATCTTCACTAGATACACAAGCTATAAAGTAGCAAATTCATCTTTCAGGCCAGAACAGAGCCAGGGACGCAAGCAGAGATGAGAGGGTGGCCACCTGGAACTCGACATCAGGACATCACACAGACCCCTCAGGGCTGAGGATCTCTGGCACGGCTCTATGCCAGGAAGGTGCTAGAAAAGTGTTTGAATGCACAGTGCCCTGGCCCTGGCGCATCCTCTGCTCTGAGGTGAAGTCTGAACGAGGGCTTATGAAGGGCACCGATGGGAACACAGTGACCGAGGGTCAACGGGCCTCAGGTCCTCTCTGCGAGGCTCTCCTCCCTGATTCAAGGATTTCCGCAGCTGCCTGTGAACTGCCCGAGGGGAGCTGGCAGCAGGGGGCACCTCTGCCCGCAGCCCCCACCTCCCAAGGCTGGCAAAGGCTTTCTGCACTCCGACCAAGACGCTTAGTGACAGGTGTACCTGAGCCACTCCCAACCTGATCACACACGGCATCTAACTAAATGCAAACAAATAACATGGACTTGCTCTATTTTTCAGGAAAGCAATTCGACAACGCATATCAGTAACCTTAAAAACAATTCCTCCCACTTGACTTCATAATTCCATTTCTGGGAACCCATATTGAGAAAATAATCTGAGATGAGGACAAGGATAAATGCCTAGAGGTGTGTTCACCAGCATTATTTATGATAGAGTCTGCGAACAATCTCAGTGTTCAACACTGGGGAAATGGATAAGTACATATGCTGCGTTCCCATGATGGACTGCTGTGGAGACGGTGAGAATCATGTTGATGAAGAATTAATGACATGAGGAAATGCACCAGATAGAAAGTGAAGCAAAAATGCGGGAAACACATGCACATGCAGGATGACCTCAAATACAAAAAACTGCACAGGAAAACGGCGGAGAGAAATGCACAAGCCAACTACCCCGGAAGGGGACGAGGATGCTGGTGTGGACGGTCCCAGGAAACGCTCCACCAGCCCCGGCTACATTCGGTGCCACGCGCTGCGCATCACCGTGTGCGCGCATCTCTGATCTGCGTGGCAATTCCACACGTTACTGGGGCTATTGTTCTCTTTTATAGAAGAGGCAGCTGAAACTTAAGACTCCCTACCGCCCCAGGCCACACAACTAGTGGGGGGCAGAGCTGGGTCTCCAGTGGGCTGTCAGTGACCTTGTTTTCACCATTATGATCCACTTTACTTGGATATATAAAATATACATATATAATAATGTAAAATATATGTTACATGTATATGTATAAAATATAGCTTTTTATAAAGTAGCAGAGGCCTCCCCACCAAAAATACTAGTTTGCCATGAAGATGAATCAAAGAAAATAAAAGGAGCCCTGGAGACTGTTTCCTCTGTAGAAACCTCCTACTTTTACATTCTGATACTCAAATCCATTAACCTGTGTGTCCCCTTTCTGTCTTAGTGAACTCAACAAACCCTTACTGGGCCCCGGCTGTTCCCTCCCTGGCTTCACTACCCTGTGTTGCTCCAGGAACTTTAACACATCGGGGGAGGTGGCCCCACATGATGGCCGGGGCCCTAGGGTGACAAAAACAGGACCGTTCTCTTAGGAGCCTACAAAGCTGGGTGCGGAGGTAGGAAGAAAGCAGTAAGAGTTCCCATGGGGGTGCTCGGAGTTTCCCAGGGGCCCAAGCCCAGGGACTAGCCCTCCCAGGCAGGGGTCCAGGCACGCCTTGTCTGACACGCAGGGGGCGTGCCTGGGCTGGGCCAGGTTACCTTGGTTTTGACGAAGGTGGCCAGGGGCCCCCGGCCCAGCTCTGATGAAGTCCTTTCACTGCTGCTGAGGGAAGGGGCCACCATCTGACCAGTGGTGCGGTCCACATAGATGAAATGCACCAGGCCTGGGAAGTCTTCCAGGAAGGTGAGGGGGTGAGTTAAGGTGCTTTTGATGCTAGAACCAGGGAAGGAGCTCCACGATCCACTGAGGCTTTTTAGGCACCTTCACCCCCACCCCACCCTGCCCACCCCACAGGTTTCCTTTTCAGCCACCCTACCCTACCAGGACACCCTCTTTCCCAGGTCTCACTTTCCCTTTGAACTCCCAATCCTGACAAGGTCTAACACGCAAGGACAATGGATCTCTGGCTCTGGCATATTTCACACCAGGCGTCCTGCTCCCAAGGAACAGAGCACGTTTATGTTTTACCATCTTCGTGCAGGATGAGTTTAGATGGCACACGTGGTGAGGCCAGGGTGGGAGCAGAGCTACGGAGCTGAGGAGTGAGCCTCACGGGCCCGCCACCCACACGCCATGCCGCAGTCCTCTTCACCTCTACGCCTCATCTTGGGCTGGAAGGTTCCATCTGAGAGGACGGGCAGCAGTTGGTGGCTGGCAAGGCCGTCCGTCATCCCTTCCACCTGCACGCTGAGGACTGAAGTCTCAGGAAATTTTAATACTGAAAAAACTGCTTCGTATAAAGTTTCAGGGAAGATCAGTAATTGATGAAACTAGTTCTCTAATAAAAGGGTAAGTCTTAGAGATGGCTTTTTAAACAGGGACCAATAAACACACTTACCGCAGGCCTTCTCAGAGCCTTCATACTCACTGTACTGTAGCATCTAAGGAGCGGGGACATGGCCCCTCAAACCTACCTGACCCCAGGCCCCTGCCCCTCCTGGGAGACCCACTGCCACTTTGCTGG
Organism: Redunca redunca; assembly: GCA_006410935.1. Classification (NCBI taxonomy): domain Eukaryota; kingdom Metazoa; phylum Chordata; class Mammalia; order Artiodactyla; family Bovidae; genus Redunca; species Redunca redunca. Next base: position 39,006 of record SJYQ01019116.1, read on the forward strand.
CTGGACAACACCTACACAGATGACCTCTATGAAGTAATCTCGGGACACCAGGGATTTCTGAAATTCCAGCCCCAGAGCATTCCTACAGATAGGACACTAACAGGACGCTAGTCTCCTTACTTTCTTCAGCAAAAGGAAGCTGAGGTGTGAACTACCTGCTCTTTCCCTAAAGCTGCTGTCCTTCCAGACAGTGGACAGAGGAGTGGGCAGAGTGGGGCAGCAGCCCGAGGGGCCTTCGCGGCCAGCCCAGGGCCGGGCATCAGGATATGACACCATGGTGACATTCCTCCTGCTCTTCACCAAGAGGAAGTCCTTCCAGTCCGCCAGCTTGTCTCTGTTGAGGGAGCAAGGGAGCAGGAGGGTGAGGCGTGCCCAGCTCCTGCCCCGGCCACCAAGGGGTCGCACCGCCACTTACTGCATGAGTGTCTGGACTTGGTCCTGCAGGTGCTGGGGCAGGTGGGGGCCCCCCCGGCCGGGGGCCACGGTCAGGAAGCTGAACCGATAGATGGCACATAGCTGCCGCTTCACCTTCCTGCACATCTGGAGCAGCCTGGGGGCCAGGGATGAACTGTCACAGAGGGAAGGATCCTGGAGGGCACACCCAGGACGGCACCCCATCCCTGTGGTCACCCTCCTCCTGGACTGATGGACGCAGCTGACGAACTACACCCTGGCCCTCACTGAGCTGGGAGTTAGCTTCCATGTTCCCCAAAATGGGGCTCTGAGAAACTCAACTCTCCTCCAACCTCCTGGTTTATTTTATGGAAATACAAGGCACAGTGACTTGCCCAAGGTCACACTGGGTCTGTGTGGAAGCTGGGTCTCTGCCAGTGGTGTCGGTCCTCAGGCCCTGCTCCTCACCCTGTTTTCTCTGCCCCCAGCCTCCCCTCAGCATCATAGGGGTTGGACCCGCCCTCCCAGGGCCCCCACTGTGCTCAGAAGCGCCTCCCTGAGCATCTTCTCCTCCTGGGCCTGGAGGAAACCTGCCCCCTCGTCCAAACGATGCCCTCCTTGACCTCAGGGCCCACTACTCACTCCCAGGATGAGCCGGGCTCACTTTTGGAGAAGGCCTTGGTCTTGAACTCCTGCCAGGTTCTCTGTAAGCAGACAAGTGACAGGCGGCTTCCTGACAATGTTCCCATAGTGAGGTCCAGTGGGGCTCTGACGTCGGGCTCTAGAAGGCTCCCCATCTCCGCGGCTTATTTAGGCCCAGCACACAGCTGCTGTCCACAGCCAGGCTGGGTCTCTGGCAGGGCCCCCAACACCCTTCAGCCCACTGTACACCACGGTCTAGTCACTCAGCAGGCTTTTACTTAAAATAAAGCAGCTTCTGGGCTTGAGCCCCAGGCTCTCAGCCTTGCTGGCAGACACATAAACCAGTGCTGTCCGAGCAGCAGGTCAGTGCCTCGAGGGCGGGGTGGGTGCAGGCAAGGGCGGGGGTGCCGATCCCCTTCAGGGATCTTTGCCTCCTGATACCTCACTGGGGCATGCCGGGCACCAAGAGACAAGGGGCGCTGTGGACCGACTGGGCTTCAGTCGCCTGCTCTGCCTCGTCTAGTCCCCTGCTTATTTTCAAACCAGTGCAAACTTCAGCCACCACGAATCTCAGTTCCTCAAAGACTCACGCCCTGCCAGCCACATGAACGGCCTCAGATCTCGGCCCAGGGTTCTCGTCTGGCGCGTCCCCTCCTAGGCCCCTGCCTGGAGGGAACTGGTCTCCTCCTCTGTTCACATGCTGTCCCTGTGTGTCTGGGCCTCACGACCCGATCTGGGCTCTCAGCCCGCCATGGGTGGAACGGCCTCCCTGTGTCCTGCAGCCTGTGAGACCAGCCACGTGGTGAGGGGCATAGTGGGCAGACCACTGGCCATTACTGAGCCCTCGAGCTGGGCTCTGCCTCCACTGCTCTCCCGTCCAGTAACTTTGGCCAAATCACCGTCTAGCTGAGCCCCGCCCTGGTTTCTTTATCTGAAACAGGGCAGCTGGAACCTGTGTTCTGCCAAAGTCACACAAGAACGTTTAGGAAATATCAAGTGCACTGCTGAGTTGCGGGGCATCAGGAGCACAGTCCTCTGGTGGGGTGGGGCAGAGGCTGGCCCCCTCCTCTTGAGCCTTGGCCCCTCAGGTGTGATGAGAACAGGCCCTGTCTCCCCTCCCCAAGGTGGGGCGTCAGGGCCTGCGTCTCACCTGAAGTTCTTGCCCACCTCGATTCTTGACAAACTTGTCCATCCTTTGGCGGAGGTCCGCCACGATGGGGTGGGACCGCAAGGAGCTCCCAGCCTCTTGCCCCTCCTTCAGCTTCTTCTCCAGTTGAGAAAACCCGTCCAGCAGCTGGTACAGGGCCAGGGCCAGGGCCGTGCTGGGGCACTGAGGGGAGAAAAGCAGGGAGGGGTGGACAGGGGCGGCCGGGGGCGGGTGTCCAGGCCAGGATGGCCCCAGGGCAGGTGGGGGCGCTGATACCTTGGTCAGGAGCACCATGCTGATGCCCGGCCACAGGGGCAGGCAGTACATGGTGTGGGGCACCAGGGGGCAGTAGCTGTCTTTCACACTGGCATCCAGGAAAATCCTTCTGGGGCCAGAGGGTCCTGGGGAGTGAGGGGTCAGCATCTGGAGGGTGTCTTCAGCCATCTGAGGAGGAAGAGGAGCTGTCAGGGGGAGAGGAGGGGCAGTCGTCGGGAGTCCTCCCCAGGCTGGGTCCCCCGCAGCGGCCCACTTGCTATGTCCCTTGGAACCTTGAGGGACAAACTCTTCTAGCCCCCAAAGTCCCAGTTCCTAAATGCTGGCCCTCCGCTGAGGCTCCCCTGGCAGCTCCCATCTGGCTGTCTGTCTCTCTCTCTCAGCATCTTTGGGGCCCTTCTGCACAGCGTCAGGACTGGATGCTACACAGGGGTGGTGGGTAGTAAGAAAGGGGAAAAGGAAGAAAGGAAAGTGGGGAAAGCAGATGGGGTGGCATGAGCTGGGGGGAGGCTACTCCCCAACGTCATGTACACAAAGGGTTTAAAGCTTATTAACAATTAATCATTTGACAGCCTTCCGGACCTCCGAAAGTCATTCTAAGGGTGCAAGTGAGGGCTTCCAGGACTAAATGAGAAGACTCCAGCCTCATGAGGGCTCCGAGTAAGAGTCTTCAGTGGGCAAAAGTGGAAAATTAAGGGAATCATTAGGGATGCCACAAAAGCTTCTCTGTAAGGAAGTCACGGTAGTCTTACGACGACAGCAAAGGACTGGATGCAACACACTGGTTGTTCCAAGAATTTGCTAAATAAATAATAACATAATGCAGGCGATGCACTCTGAACAGTCTCGTTAAAAACCACATTGGCCAAGGAGTGCCTCGTCAATGGGAAAATGCTCCAAACAAAAAATAATGAAGAGCGTTAGGATTCAAATCGGGTAAAAGAAAAAATATATATGCCGTGTGTGTGTGTATAAAATACATTTATAAAGTCATAGGAAAGCCTAGAAGGAAACACTCCAAAAGTGTTTAACAGTAGCTAACATCTGGGGTTGGGACTGGGGAATTCTTATTCCTTTTCCATATATTAATTCTGTTTTCCCCAATTTTTCTACAGTGAACATATTTACTCTCTTATTAAAAAAAATTAAAAATTAAGTTAGACTTTCACTCCCAAGAACAGTGAGAGTGGGGATTTCTCAGGAGTGGAGGCTGTGTGTCTGGGGGAGGGGGAGAAGGGAGGGAGAAGGCCACCCTCACCCACCAGGCCTCGCCCTACCCCCAGCCACCACCTCTGGGCTGAGCTATTTCTTGCACTGGCCAGCACCAGCAAGACCGGCATGGCTGGAGCGTCAGCCCAGGAGAAGCCCTCAGAGTCCCCAGGGCCCACTGCAGCATCTCAGATCAGCTGGTACCCTGGCCAAGTGCCCTAGGCCCCCAGGAAAAACTCACCTGGATGTGGGGAGAGTCAGTAGGTGGGGTGCCCCCATCCAGCCAGATGGTGCTACCTGCAGATAGACCGTAGGTAATAACAGGACAGAAACAGTGGGAAAATGTAAATACTGGCCCAACAGCCTGTCAGCAGGGGACGATGGAAAAGAGGCCCTTCCCCACTGGCAGCTCACAGCACCTTGCTGGGCAGAGCACCTCGGTGTGAACTGGAGAGCCTTCCCCTTTTTATTCTACCCCAAGCTGGGGAGTGCAGGGCGAGCTCCCTCCACGGTACCACAGCTAGGGCAGCCTGGGCTGGGGAAGAGAGGCACCCCTGCCTGCCCCCCTCCCCCAAGCTGGATGCTGGGCACGAGCTCCTCTCCCTGTACCTCACAGTTGGGGGGCAGGCCCCTCAGGCCCCTCCTCAGCCCCCTAATCCCCTCCTTGCTTCTGTCTTCTCTACCCCTTCGAGCCTCTCTCTGGCTAGAACAGTGCCTTTTCACTCTTCGCTGGGAGGCAGCACAAACAGTCTACAGTTCCCCGTTCATTTAGTCAATCAGCAAACTTTTACTGAAGCACCTACTGTGTGCTGGGAACCGAACTAGATTTCCTTTCCTAGGACAGCTCACAAAAACTACTGAATCAAGTACTTATTTGAAATATTATAGCTTTGTACTATGTTCTCTCATATATTTCACTGCAAATAACCATCATTTATAATCATGTTTCTTGGGGAAAGCCTGTATCTATGTTTCAAACACCTGTCTTAAAATGGATGAAGGCAATTCAAGCCGTTTGTAAGCTGTGAGTTCTGTGCGCTGTGGAACAGGAATTATTTACAGCTTTGAGGCGTGAAAAAACTAACCACTGAGAGAAAGGGGTCGGGAGGAGGAAGAAAGGAAGGAAGCAGTGAGAAGAAAATGGAACTTCAGCCGTCACCCCAAAGTAGAGCCTTCTGATGTGCCTGGGCTCATGGCAAGCTTACAGAACCCAGGAGAGCTGTGACCTTGGCCCTGGAGAAGTGGACAAGCAGAGATGAGCTGCCACGTGGTCTCAGAGGTCCCAGGCTCCTTTTTTGTTTTGTTAATAATATTTCAAACATTTTGGTTTTTTTTATTGTTTATCCACTTACTTTGGAAGTAAAGTATAAACTATACAGATTGAATATTGATATTTTAAACCATTGTGCTGGAAATAAACTTACTTAATTAGCTGATTACTTAATAACTACAGAAAAGAAACAGAAGGCAGTGAGAGTACACATATGCGAGCTGAACTTTTAAATGAAATCAACTTGTCTCAAAAAGTTTTATGGATCACTGAAGTGGCCTCAATAGTCCTTGAATTCAAGCTGGAGCTGGCAAGACAGACAGAGGGGCTGCAGCAGACAGTCCTGGGCTCTAGGAATGTGGGTGTCTGTGCCTGGGCTCTTACAGGGCGTTGGGATCCACTGTCCCCTAAGACAGATTCCCAGGGCTACCAGTTGGCACCCAGCTCCTCCCCCTCACCGGCCAGGGTCCCTCCTCCATTCTAGGTCTCACCTGAACTCTGCTCCCCGGGGGAAGGAGCTGGTGTGAAGTACTCCTCAGTGGGGGAGAAGCTGTCTGTCTCCTGGGAGGGAGAAGGGGCACCTGGGCTGAGGGCTTAGGGAGGTTCTTCCGGGGGCTCAGCCCTGGACCCTGCTCTCCGAGGAGAGGCAGACCTTCCCCTCCCCTCCCCTCCCCGCGGTACAAAGCACATACGGTCCCCGCAGAATTCCTGGTTGGGTCTGCAGAGCAAGAGCTCCAGGCCTGCTGCACAGGGATGCTCTGGCTGCGGTGGGGCCTCCGTGGGGAAAGCTGCGACAGGACAGGCCCGCGGACGCTGGTTAAAGCTGCTGACTGGCTTCTCTTCCTCCCACTGCTTCATGGCACAGCCCTCGGGGGGCTCGCCAGCCCCTGCGCCCACTCCACTGCACAGCCCTGTGTGCACCATTGCTTCCCAGGGATGTTTCAGCTCTAGTCTTTCTCCAGAACCACAGAAATTCTACAAAGTCCAACAAACTGGCATCCACACTGCCACTGATGAGGAGGATGGTGTGGCCACCGGGCTGGCCAGCACTTTCTGAGCATTTCACTATGCCCCAGGCACCGCTGGGCTCCTAGTAAACTGCCACCTTTATTCCTTGTGACAACCCTGAGAAGTAGATGCGATAGTTGTCCCATTGCACAGATGAGGAAACTGAGGCTCCCATGGGGTGAGCCCTTGCACAGCAAACAGCTAAGTGGCGGAGCTGGGACTAATGTGACTCCAAAAACCTGCACTTTTAACCCACGAATCCACCTGCCTTCTAGAATTCCCCTTACACCTGAAAGCAGCTAGAAAAGTCATGCCCAACCACACGTTCAGGACTGAGACTCAGAAGCCAGTCTCCCCAGCTGCCTGCCCAGCGCCCTCCAGAATGGCCATCCGAGTCGCCTTTCTGGTGGCATCCCGCTGCCCAGAGAGCTGCCCCAAGAGAGACCTGGGGGTCGCCGTCCTCGGCCGTGCTCTCGCTGGGGTAGAGATCCTGCACCAGGAGGATGAGGGCCAGGAGGTCGGCTGGGCGCAGGGAGCTGGCGCTGTGGCTGTGGGGAGGACAGGAAGCCGGTCAGCACGCGCCCACTGGCCCTGCCCACCGGCGGCAGTGGGTGGGAGCAGGCAGGTAAGGGGGTCTGGGGCAGGTCCCTGCCCTCCACCGTTTACAAACGTGCCAGCTGACTTTATCGTCTTCTGAGAAAGACATGGAATATACAAAATTAATGAACTCATTCATCTTTAAAAATAAAACTTGGTTGTATTGAAAAAAAAAACAATGACCAGTGGAAAACCACCAGGGACCAGGAACGGCATATCAGGAAATCCTAAGTTCAGACACTGAGACAGTATTCCAGGAAGGAATAATTCAGAGAGGGGAGTGAACCGAGGGGGGATGAAGAACTAAGAATCTAAGCGTCAGCGCTTCCTGGAAGTGATGGGTCTGGAAGGTTTCCCAGGCCCAGGAGGTGGTGCTGTTCAGGAATGGGTCGCAAGAAAGGGTGAACGTGAGGGGTCCTGGGGCTCACCTGGAGTAGAAAGCCAGCAACTTGGAGTGCACGAGCAGGAAGGCGTGCAGGGCCTCCTCGCCAGCCCGCCCGGGGCTGGAGTTGACGGCCTGGATGACGTGCCGCTCCAGTGCCTCGATGCACAGCTCACAGAGCTGAGGGTGGATCAGCCGCTCCACAGCCTGGGGACACGGGCAGGAGGATGGAAGCCATGTCACCCCGATTCCTCCCGTCCCAACCGAAGTCTAGTGACACATTCACTCTGGCCACGGTGAGAGCACACCCTGTGCCGGACGCTTGGGAGCAGGGAGGCTCAGGCTACCACAGGCTGTGTCTAGAGGGGTCCGTCTGTACCAGCGTATCAAGCTCCTGCGGGGTCTCCATCTGCTGCGGGCTGGTTCCCCTGACACTCACTCACGGCTCATTCTCCTGTGCACCTGACTATTAATGGTGAGCTCATACTTGTTTGCTCTTCATCTGTCCTCTAAATCAATGGCTTTCAACTTGTAGTTCCCAAACCAGCATAACCAGCGTCACCTGGGAACTTGTTCAAAATGCAAATTGTAGAGCCTCCCACCCTCAATGCCTACAGTGACTGAGAAAAGTGAAGCCCAGGAGCCTAGCTTACAAGTCCTCTAGATGATTCTGATGCATACAGAGAGGAGAACCACTGATCTACAGAGAATCTGTTTGTCTACAACAGGGAGCAAGGCGGGTGCTACTGACGACCAGCCTACTCCTCAGACCTGCACTTAAGCAGGAGCTGAGGCTCAGCTGCCCTGTCACTGCTGGCCCGAGGCGTAGTTCGCTGGCTGTAGTGATACCATCATCTGTACTCAGGCAATCCTGACTTTAGTGCGGCTTACTGTTTACTATTTTCTACTCTAGTTTCAGCTCAGCATAATTTGGGGGAACGGATCAGAGGTGAGGGAGCTAACCAGAAATTTCCATAATTTACTGAGCGCCCAAAAACTGCACTAAGAAGTCTGTTTTACCCAGAGTCTAGCCGTGTTATCATAGGGAGGCCCATCAGAGTGCCTAATGTACCATGAAGCCAGAAAGAGCAACCCTCTGAAATGCATGAGCTTGGGGGCTGCCGGTTCCCGCACTCACTGGGGTAGGGGACAGACGTCAAAGCAGTGTCTCAATGCTGCCTGGGCCCCGCGGCCTGACACTTCCGTGGCCCGAGGACCCCCACACCCAGCGTCACCTCTACGGCAAAGCACTGCTCCTGGTCCCGCAGGCGGCTGTAGGTCCACAGCAGGCTCTGGAAGCGCTCCCACACCTGCGCACGCTGCTCCAAGTCCGGGGGCCGCAGCCTGGGGCAGAGAAGGGGGACCCACAGAAAAGTGGCGTCCCCAGCTTCAACCAAAGGAGCAGTCTGAGCTCACTGTCAGAGCTGGGCAAGCTCCTGACACACACCTGGGGGAACCCCAAAAGCACACCTGGGGGGGCCACACAGCACACCTGGGAGAACCCCCACAGCACACCTGGGGAGCCACACGGAACACCTCGGGGGGCCACACAGCACACCTGGGGGGACCCCCACAGCATACCTGGGGAGCCACATAGCACACCTGGGGAGCCACACAGCACACCTGGGGGGGCCACACAGCACACCTGGGGGACCCCACAGCACACCTGGGGAGCCACACAGCAC
>SJYQ01019116.1:48423-103990 GCA_006410935.1 Redunca redunca
GCCACACAGCACACCTGGGGGGAGCCACACAGCACACCTGGGGGGCCACACAGCACACCTGGGGGACCCCACAGCACACCTGGGGGGAGCCACACAGCACACCTGGGGAGACCCCCACAGCACACCTGGGGAGACCCCCATGGCACACCTGGGGGGGCCCCACACAGCACACCTGGGGGAACCCCAGAGCACATCTGGGGACCACACAGAATACCTGTTGGGGGCCACACAGCACACCTGGGGAGCCCCACAGCACACCTGGGGGGGGCCACACAACACACCTGGGGAGACCCCCACAGCACACCTGGGGAGCCCCCCACAGCACACCTGGGGGCCCCACACAGCACACCTGGGGGAACCCCACAGCACATCTGGGGACCACACAGCATACCTGTTGGGGGCCACACAGCACACCTGGGAAGCCACACAGCACACCTGGGGGGGCCACACAGCACACCTGGGGGGCCACACAGCACACCTGGGGGGCCCCACAGCATACCTGGGGGGGGCCCCCACAGCACACCTGGGGAGCCACACAGCACACCTGGGGGGCCACACAGCACACCTGGGGGGGCCACACAGCACACCTGGGGGAGGCGAGTCACACAATATACCTGGGGGACCCACACAACACAGGTAGGGGAGCCACAGCACAACTGGGGGACCCACACACTGTGGGGGGTGCATCTGGCTGCGCTCTTGCCATGGAGTGGAGTGGGACGGGGGTGGAACCGGGAGGTGGGTGCCTGAGCAACTCACCTCGCTTCTTAGCCTCTTGTGCACACATATTTGACAAATGCCAGCTAGAGAGACCCAGGCAGGTGCCAGGAAGCAGCAGGGGCAGAGTGGGAGCAGCAGGTTCACCGAGGCCTCGAGAGGGGCTCGGCCCAGTACCCCAGGACTCACTCCTTTCGGATGAGGTGTCCATCCACTGTCACCAGCCCGAAGTGCACCTCGAACAGGTACTTGAGCACGCACAGCTTCTGCCGCAGGTCCCCTTCGCCCTCTGTGCGGTCTCCGTTGATGGCGATGAATAGGCATTCTCCAAACTGCAGGCACAGAAATCAGCTGATGTCAGCCAGCCCTCGGGGACAGAGATGGGAGGGGTAGGGGGAGGTCAGATCCCAGGGGATTTTGCTAAGATGCAGCATCTGCCTTCTAAAGGAGTCTGAGGTTCAAGGTGAGGAAGAGGCGTGTGGACCGTCCGAGGAACCAAGGGGCAGAGGAACGTGGGCCCCAGGGAGACACACTCACCAGGTGAAGGACATACAGGTAGTTGCCATTTTCCGTCGAGAAGCAGGTGTATGTGTCCGAGAGCTTCTCCAGCATGGTCATAGAGGAGATGATGACCGGGGCCAGGAGGGTGCTAAGCTGGTCCTCCAGGGCGGGAGGCTGCAAGCGGGGGTAGAGAACACCACTGCTCAGGGGGCCAGACACTGGGGCCAAAGGAACGGACAAGACCCGGCACTTGACGTCAAGGGCTCCACAGCTGTAGACCCACCCAGGAGGCTGTCACTGTCCTGACAGGGAGACCCTGCCCCAAATCTTGGGTCAGGAAGACTGGGAAAGGTCAGGCACCTAACTGCATTGTTCAGGCCTTAATTCTGGAAGGAAAGGTAAGGAATTAGGCCACGCTTCCACAGAGGAAGCTGGCTCTAAGAAAGTTTGACATGTGCACCAAAGTCCAGGCCGCTTGTTGCGGTAAGTCTCCTTTAGGGAAAGTATCCTAAGGAAAACAATCAGAAACGGGGCAGAGATACAGGCGCAAAAATGCTCCTTGCAGCATCATTTATAGCAGAAGAAACTGGAAAGAATGTCAGTGTCCAGTACCAGGGAAAGAGTTAAATATACAACAGTACGTCTGTCTGAACGATGGGAAGATACAAAGCACTTAAAATATCAGAGCACTTCAGTGACCTGGCAAATTCCTACGATACAGTGTAACTTTTTTTAAAAAAGGTTGTGAATGCTCTGTACCTTCAAGTGTACAGAAAAAACAAAGTATTGAAAACCATTTAAAAATTCAACATCATTAAAGTGATTGCTTCTGAACAGGAGGATGATCAGGAATGATTTCTCCCCCTAGTTTTTATCTTTCTGTACTTTCCTAGTTCGGTGACAAGCGTGCCTTTACTTTTACAATCTCTTCCCTCATCCATTCTCCCTGCCTTCCAAATAAAGAACAGAACAAACAGAAAAAACCAAAAAGAAACTGGACGGATGTGCTGAAGATCTGTAAATGAAAATGGGATAAGGTCAGGGCGAATGGTAATAAGTCAAGTTCTTGACACAAGAATGAACAGGTACAAGGGCACAGCTGACTTTCCCCATGCTGATCTCAGGAGCCTTGACTGAAACAGGGAGGAAGCAGAGTCCTAGTTTTCACTTGGATACAAGGAGCTGAGTAAGACCTGGCCTTGAAAAGAAAAACAGGTAAGCGGCCAGGGGCATTGTGCAGCACTTGAAATATGAGGGGGCTATGGCACGTGGGGCGTAATTTCCTCCCAGACTTGACATTCAGGAACCCAGGCCTGTGTCCACTATTGCAGGGGCAGCCAGGCACCTTCAGCAGGTCCCAGCTCAGGTGGCTCCTCTCCTGACCACCCCCAGGCCCACCCCATCCCAGTCTGCCCAATCCCACACTCTGGTTAAAAAAAAACAAAAACCCATGGTGTTTATTTGCCATCTGGTTCATCTTCATCCTCTAAATTCTGCGAGTGCAGGGTCACGCTGCTACAGTCACTGCTTTGGCCCCAAGAGGCTGGCAAATAGTGGATTCTCGATTAGTATTTGTTGAATAAATATCCCTTCACATAGGCAAATGCTGGTTGAATTATTCATGTACCATAATTTTCAGGAACTGTCATGAATCAATTACACTAATAGAAATTTGACTTTAAAACCTAGATGGTGCACAGCAACTCATTTTAAAAGTAGTAGCTCTCACTAGGTGTACAGGCGTGACAAGAATTTTTTTGTTTTGGTGGGGTTGGGAGTGGGGAATGATAATCTTTGGTGTAGCTAGGGTGTAAGGAGAATTCTCCTGTATTATTGATATGTGGTGTGGTTATAAAGTGGTACAATATCTTTGAATGGCTTTTGAATCAATGATTCTTTTTTAGGAATTTATCCTAAGGAAATAATGAGATGTGGGATAAAATTCAAGCACAAATGTCCCCAACAGTAATAGCTATAGCAAACTAGAAGCAATATACATGTCAAGTACTGGGGAAATGGCTAAATAAATGATGCTATATTTATTCATATACTGAATATAATGTTTCCATTAAGATTTATGCTTTTGACAATATTTAACAAAATGGAATAATGCTTTTGCTATAATGGCAAGTGAAAAAAACACAGGAATTAAAACTGTAAGTGTGGTATGAGCTCAACTATTTGTAAAAGATAGAGACCCAAAGAAAATATATTGAAGAGCTAATAGCTCGAGGTAGAAGAATTGTGGGTCATTTAAAGACTATTTCTCTGTTACTTCCCAAATTTCCTACAATTAAGTCATGTTATTTATAGGACCAGGGGAAAAAAGTGTTGTATCCAAGAGAAATAAAACTTTGAAGACTTTTTTCTTTATGCTAGTCATTTAGAACTGAAAAATCAGGAATTTGTTTCTTTCTGAGGTTTTTAATAAAGAGGAAGAGAAACACTATCAAATCGTTTGCCTCTTAAATTTTTAGACCATAGTGATATAATGGTTTAAGAACTAAAAATACTTAAAAATTCTTAATTTAAAAATTATGTATATTGACTACTAAAAAATAAAGGCGTCTAACAGATAGACCTGTTTTTAGCTTAAAGTAAGTCACTTAAATGTCTATGATATCTGATATGTTGTATTATTCCTAAAGAGCATCAGTGATGTTGAAGTCAATTAACTTGTGGACATGGCACTAGTTCAGCTGACGACCAGGCCCACTGGACCAGGAAGGACATTGAGAGGCAACCAGCCTGTGTGGCTGCAGACATGCAAGGACACTCTACTGGATCCTCCATAAAAAAGTGTTCAATCCAAAATTAATCTGGAAAAAGTTTCAAAATAAGTTATTCCTTTAGAACGTACAGTAGAACTTATCTAAGTGAAAAGGACAACTATCTTTGAGCTGTCACATTTAAGTGTTAAACTGGACATCTATATGCAAAGAAATACACTTCAATCTATACACTCCATACAAAAATTCAAAGTGCATCATCAGACCTAATATAAAACCTAAAACTAGAAAACTTCCAGGAGAAAGTATGGGGAAAATTCTTTGTGATCTTGGGTTGGGCAAAGGTTCTTAGATATGACACCAAAAGTATGATCCATAAAAGCAACAAGTGGATAACATGGGGTTATCATATTAAAAATATCTGTTTTGAAAGATATTGTGCAGTAGATATGAAGACAAGACACAGACTGGAAGAAAATATATGCACAATGTGTATCTACTAAAGGACATATCCATAATATCTAGGGAACTTTCAAAAGTTGGTAAGAATAATAAGAAACAATCAATGCAATAAAAAATAGAAGAGACACTTTAGTTTAGATGGGAAATAAGCACATGCCGAGGAGCTCAGAATCTCATGGGGTGAGGGTGGGGCGCAGCCCTCCAGAGCCCCAAAGGCTAACCTCTGAGGATGTGTGGGTGTGAGAGGTGCAGACACACGCAGCCTTGTCCGCCCTCTGGCTGGCCAGGGCAGGTGGGCAGGCTGCCCGCCTCCTGACGGCGCTGCATTAGTCCCCCGTCTGACTCGCCTGCCCTGCACTCACCTCTTCTCCCTCATTCTCCGTCTGTCCAAACTTCAGGCGCAGACTCTCTTCAAACTCCGCATCTGTCCAGTAAAAGAGGACCTCCGCGCCCTCTGTGGCCACCAAGACGCACTTCATCTGCCGAGGAGAAGTGAGGTCAAGGTTACCTCCAGCACCACACCCACAGACTCAGCCTGAGGAACGAAAAAAATTATAATCCCAGCAAACACCTACTGGATTTACTGTGCGCCCGGCACTACCACGAGGGCCTTCCTGGCGTTACTTCACTGCACCCTCACAGCAAAGCAGGAATCTCCAGTTACTCCTATTTTTGAGTCAGCAGTGGCCACAGGACTGGAAAAAGTCAGTTTTCATTCCAATCCCAAAGAAAGGAAATGCCAAAGAATGCTCAAACTACCGCACAATTGCACTCATTACTAGTAAAGTAATGCTCAAAATTCTCCAAGCCGGGCTTCAGCAATACGTGAACCGTGAACTTCCAGATGTTCAAGCTGGTTTTAGAAAAGGCAGAGGAACCAGGGATCCAGGATCCAACATCCACTGGATCATCGAAAAAGCAAGAGAGTTCCAGAAAACCATCTATTTCTGCTTTATTGACTATGCCAAAGCCTTTGACTGTGTGGATCACAATAAACTGTGGAAAATTCTGAAAGAGATGGGAATACCAGACCACCTGACCTGCCTCTTGAGAAATCTGTATGCAGGTCAGGAAGCAACAGTTAGAACTGGACATGGAACAACAGACTGGTTCCAAATAGGAAAAGGAGTACGTCAAGGCTGAGTATTGTCACCCTGCTTATTCAACTTATATGCAGAATACATCAACAACCTCAGATATGCAGATGACACCACTCTTATGGCAGAAAGTGAAGAGGAACTAAAAAGCCTCTTGATGAAAGTGAAAGAGAAGAGTGAAAAGGTTGGCTTAAAGCTCAACATTCATTCAGAAACTTAAGATTATGGCATCCGATCCCATCACTTCATGGCAAATAGATGGGGAAACAGTGGAAACAGTGGCTGACTTTATTTTTTTGGGCTCCAAATTCACTGCAGATGGTGATTGCAGCCATGAAATTAAAAGACACTTACTCCTTGGAAGGAAAGTTATGACCAACCTAAACAGAATATTAAAAAGCAGAGACATTACTTTGTCAGCAAAGGTCCATCTAGTCAAGTCTATGGTTTTTCCAGTGGTCATGTATGGATGTGAGAGTTAGACTATAAAGAAAGCTGAGTGCCAAAGAATTGATGCTTTTGAACTGTGGTGTTGGAGAAGATTCTTGAGAGTCCCTTGGACTGCAAGAAGATCCAACCAGTCCATTCTGAAGGAGATCAGTCCTAGGTGTTCATTGGAAGGACTTATGTTGAAGCTGAAACTCCAATACTTTGGCCACCTGATGCAAAGAGCTGACTCATTTGAAAAGACCCTGATGCTGGGAAAGATTGAAGGCAGGAGGAGAAGGGGACAACAGAGGATGAGATGGTTGGATGGCATCACCGACTCAATGGACATGACTTTGGGTAGACTCCGGACACGACTGAGTGACTGAACTGAATGCCAAGGCTGAGCTCTTTCCTGTGTTATCCAGTCTCTCTAAACACAGCATCAGACACACTACCAGCCTACTGGGGTCAAGTGTAAAGAAGGACCCAGCTCGTGATCTGGACATGGGGTCGACTGCACAAGGGAGGCAGGGAGTCAAGGCCTGGTCTGGAACACTGGGCAGCTAGTGCACCTCCCTCTGGGCGGTCCAGTACTTCTACTCAAGTCAAAAACAGCTCCAGAGTATCAGCTCCAAAGCCCACAGGCAGTGGGCTCAGCATTACGGGAGTTTCAATCACAAGTTCCTCCTGCCCTGGTGGACACAGAGGCTCTTGTGACCTTGGCCACAGTTCTTCTCACCCCTGCTTAGCTGCTGCCCCCTCAGCCACTTCCACCAGCATCCTCTGCCCTTTCAGACCTCCTTCCCCATCACCCACACATGTTCCCTCTCTGCAACACACAATGCTTGATTATGTAAAATGTGTTTTCTTATTCACCATGGTAGATTTTTAATCCACAGCTTCCTACTCTGGGCCTTGGCCCCCTGAGGTACAGCAAGACATTGACCTTCTCAACTCCTGGGGCAGCCTGACCACGCCTGGTGAAGCCAGAGCTCTCGGGCCAGCTGCTTGCCCCAGGCAGGGGCTTCAGACCTTCTCCTGTACCTCAGCATGTCACACGGACACGAGCATATTACGTGCATGGTAAACCATGACAGTGATGAGGAAGCCCTGCTCTTTACTCTTCCATGGCTGGACGTCCAGTTTCCTCAGAAGGACCATTATATCTCGAGGTCTCAGACTCAGCTATACTCTTCGATCCCCTAGGTGACCAGCTTGGTGGTACTTACTGCTGCTGCTGCTAAGTTGCTTTAGTCATGTCCGACTCTGTGCGACCCCATAGACGGCAGCCGACCAGGCTGTCCCTGGGATTTTCTAGGCAAGAAGACTGGAGTGGGTTGCCATTTCCTTCTCAAATGCATGAAAGTGAAGCGTGAAGGTGAAGTCGCTCAGTCGTGTCTGACTCTTAGTGACCACATGGACTGCAGCCTACCAGGCTCCTCCACCCATGGGATTTTCCAGACCAGAGTACTGGAGTGGGTTGCCAATGCCTTCTCTGGGTTCTTACTGGGTATCTCCCTAATCTCCAGTTGGATTATCAACTTTAACTCAGAGCACCTAGCTTCATTGTGTTTCTAGCACAGTGAAAAAAAGAGAATGTAGCCTACTCCGATGGAATTGCTACACACAAGCAGAGACCAGGAGAGCAACGGAGCGTGAAAGGGAAGGTTGCTGCATGAGGGCAGGTGGGCCCAGAAGAGGCTGCCCTGGGAATTCCAGGTGAGCCTGGCAAGGTTCAGGACTTGAGGGGCTGGCTTGATGGGAAGGGAGTGTGTGCGCTGGAGAACAGTGGGCTATAGAATGAAGTCTATGAACAACAGAGTCCCTGTAGGCTGGTAAGGGTATGTGTCGTGGATGGGTGGGGTCAAGGTTATGGAGGCCAGTTGTCCTGGTGTGGGGTAATGTGGGTCCACTCTTTGCTGAAGGCCAAAGGAGAAAGCTGGGAGGGATTGGGGCCAGGAGGAGAAGGGGACGACAGAGGATGAGATGGCTGGATGGCATCACCAACTTGATGGATGCGAGTCTGAGTGAACTCCGGGAGTTGGTGATGGACAGGGAGGCCTGGCGTGCTGCATTTCATGGGGATGCAAAGAGTTGGATATGACTGAGTGACTGAACTGAACTGAACTGAGAAGAGGAAGGGGTTGATTCAGGAGGTGTAGCTTAGAGGTTTGGTAGGCAGTGATGGGGTTTCCCAGGTGGCTCAGTGGTAAAGAATGCACCTGTCAATGGAGGAGAGGTGGGTTCGATCTCTGGGTCAGGAAGATCCCCTGGAGATAGAAAAAGCAACTCACTCCAGTATTCTTGCCTGGGAAATCCCATGGACAGAGGAGCCTGGTGGGCTACAGTTCATGAGGTCGCAAAAGAGATGGACATGACTTAGCAACTAAATGACAACAACAGGCTGTGGTGATCACCCAGACGCCAGGGAGGAGGAACAGAACAGGCAGAGGTGACATGAGGATGCAAGCTGGGGCAGGCAGGGTGGGGCTGAGACAGCTCTTCAGAGCCTGAGAGAGCTCAGTCCTCTGCCTGCCTCATCCTGTCCACCTCCCATAGTCCGAGTAGCCCCAGGGCAGGTGCCGCCTGCCTCCATCTCAGGCAGGATTCCCTACCGTGGCAAGGAGCACAGCAGAGCTTCCTGACAGCCAAAGGCTCAGAGAGGGCTGCAGGAGACAGCCTCAGTGACCAGCTCATGGAGAGCAGCACAGCATTCCACGACCTGGTTAAAACGGGGGAGGGGTGGTGCGGGCATAAGAGTAAGCAGAGGCTCTCATTTCAACGGCTGCCCATTCCGGAGAGTGGACAGGATGGTGGGGGGCTGAGTGGTCCAAGGTCTCTCTCTGGCTCTTGGGCAGTCTGCTCAGAACACACTCCCCACTGCCAGGAGGTGTCCCAGGGCTCCGCACACTGCTCACCCCTGCCTTCCCACAATGGAGAACACGGACCCAGCAAGCACAGTCCTTTGGACATAGCCGGTGGCCACAAACAGTAATTCTCACCTACTGTTTCCTCCTGAGCACTCTCACTTCCCTGTGGGTCACTCTGAACCATGGTGTGGTCAGCAAGCCTACCCTGAGCACCCCCGGGGAGCCTGCTATGAGTGACTATTGGGCAATGGCACAGCACATCCCAGGGAGACAGAGATGCAGTCCCGGAAGACAGGAGATATCCCCAGATATGCAATGAATGGCAGTAAACCAACACAACAGGCACGGGAGACCTGCTTCTAGTTCTGGCTTTGCCAAGGCACTTACACCTCTCTGGGCTCAACCTCTGGCTCCATCTCCCTCCAGGGTTCTAGTGAGTCAGGGAGCAACCAGGCAGTCACAACCTTAGCAAACTACTTTCTTACAGAGGTGTGTGCTCAATCATGNCTTGGAAGAGACACAGTCTGCAGAAGAGCCCAGTTACCCCCAGAGTTCCAACACTACACTTTCTTTATAAGGGTTCTCAATTCATTTTGGGGATGGGGTGCACCTTAGGGTCTTTGTTTTGAACCTGTGTTTGCTAGAGTCTCTTACAATAGTGTATGTTTTTAATGGTGGAAGGTTGGGAAGAGTGATGAAGATCACGGCAGGGTCGAAATTCCCACCCAAATCACCTGTTAATGCCCCGGTGCCCCCTGGGAGCTTTAAGCACAGCCCAGCAAGCAATGAGTTGTGAGGATTGGCTCGGGTACAGCAGCTTGAGCACCACTGGGGACAAGGCCCGGGCAGATAATTAATGCCTCCACCACCTGCACGCAAAGGGAGTATCACTCTCCACTCCAGGCGCCCGCCGCTCCCAGCCCACCGTGAGCCCTAGACGTCCAGTTCTCCATTTACAGCACATAGCCCCGCTGCAGGCATCTCTCTCTGCAGCCCACAGCCGGGGTCATTCTGGCTGCGCCGTCTGTACGCTGCTCTCCTCACTCATGTTTCTCTCTGTCAGACATTTCCTGAGCAGGAATTTCAGCGGCTGAATAAATTCCATCCAATGGACGTGCTGCTGTTTAGTTGCTTCTGCTGCTAGCGGTTTTCATTCCCGCCAGCCACATATCAGCATCCTAGTTTGTCCACATCTTCACCAACACCTGTTATTGTCTGTTTTATTTTAGCCATCCCTGGGAGCTCAGCTGGTAAAGAATCTGCCCGAAATGCAGGAGATCCCTGTTTGATTCCCGGGTTAGATCCCCTGGAGAAGGGAGGAGCTATCTGCTCCTGTATTCTGGTCTGGGGAATTCCATGGAGCCTGGCAGGCTACAGTCCATGGGGTCCCAAAGAGTCAGACACGGGACTGAATGACTTTCACTTTAACTTTTCAGGGGGTGTGAAGTGATAGCTCATTGTGATTTAGATTTGATGCTGGGACTAATGATGTTTAGCATATTTTCATGTGATTTTTGGCTATTTTTTTGGGGAAATGTTTATGCAAATTCTTTGCCTGTTTTGATATTGTTCTTTTATTATCTAGTCCTAATTGTCCAAAATCACTGCAGATGGTGATTGCAGCCATGAAATTAAAAGACGCTTACTCCTTGGAAGGAAAGTTATGACCAACCTAGATAGCATATTAAAAAGCAGAGACATTACTTTGTCAGCAAAGGTCCGTCTAGTCAAGGCTATGGTTTTTCCAGTGGTCATGTATGGATGTGAGAGTTGGACTGTGAAGAAAGCTGAGCGCTGAAGAATTGATGCTTTTGAACTGTGGTGTTGGAGAAGACTCTTGAGAGTCCCTTGGACTGGAAGGAGATCCAACCAGTCCATCCTAGAGGAGATCAGTCCTGGGTGTTCTTTGGAAGGACTGATGCTAAAGCTGACACTAGAGTACTTTGGCCACCTCATGCGAAGAGTTGACTCATTGGAAAAGACTCTGATGCTGAGAGGGATTGGGTGCAGGAGGGAAAGGGGACGACAAAGGATGAGATGGCTGGATGGCATCACTGACTCGATGAACATGAGTCTGAGTGAACTCTGGGAGTTGGTGATGGACAGGGAGGCCTGGTGTGCTGCGATTCATGGGGTCGCAGAGTCGGACACGACTGAGCGACTGAACTGAACTGAATTGTCCTTTATATATTCTGCACTCAAGTGCCTTTTTTAGATATAAGATTTGCAAAAATATCCTCTTGTTACGTGGTTTTGTCTTTTTCACTTTCTTAAGAGTGAAAAAGTTGGCTTAAAGCTCAACATTCAGAAAACGAAGTGGCATATGGTCCCATCACTTCATAGGAAATAGATGGGGAAACAGTGGAAACAGTGTCAGACTTTATTTTGGGGGACTCCAAAATCACTGCAGATGGTGACTGCAGCCATGAAATTAAAAGACGCTTACTCCTTGGAAGAAAAGTTATGACCAACCTAGATAGTATATTTAAAAGCAGAGACATTACTTTGCCAACTAAGGTCCGTCTAGTCAAGGCTATGGTTTTTCCAGTGGTCATGTATGGATGTGAGAGTTGGACTGTGAAGAAGGCTGAGCACCGAAGAATTGATGCTTTTGAACTGTGGTGTTGGAGAAGACTCTTGAGAGTCCCTTGGACTGGAAGGAGATCCAACCAGTCCATTCTGAAGGAGATCAGCCCTGGGTTTCTTTGGAGGGAATGATGCTAAAGCTGAAACTCCAGTACTCTGGCCACCTAATGCAAAGAGTTGACTCACTGGAAAAGACTCTGATGCTGGGAGGGATTGGGGGCCGGAGGAGAAGGGGACAACAGAGGATGAAATGGCTGGATGGCATCACGGACTCGATGGACGTGAGTCTGAGTGAACTCCGGGAGTTGGTGATGGACAGGGAGGCCTGGCGTGCTGCGATTCATGGGGTCGCAAAGAGTCNAACTGAACTGAATGTTATCACTTGTGGCACAAAAATTTTTCAATTTTGCTGTAATTCAGTTTATCTACTGATATTTGTATTTTGTCCAGGTTTTGGTGTCAACATAAATTTCTGTTTTACATGGGTAAATACCTAGGGGTGGGATGGCTGGGCTGTATAGTAAGTGTATGTTTATGTCATCCTGCTCAACTCTTTCCAAAAGTGCGTGCACCATTTTACAGTCCCTCTCGCAAGACTAAGAGTTTACTTGCCCTGTAGCCTCCTTAGCACTTGATACTGCCCTTTCCTAACTTTAGTCATTCAAGTAGGTATACAGTTTTGATTTCCATTTTCCTGGAAAATGGACTAATGACATTGACTTTTTTGTGTGCTTATATGCCATCTGTGTATCTTCTCTGGTGAAGCATTCAAATCATTTGCTCATTTTTAAATTGGATTATTTTTGTTATTATTTCTATGATTTCTTTTAGATATAAACTATCAGGTATCTGTTTTGCATTATTATCATTATTTATTTACTTGTTTTAGCGAATCTGTGACTTTGTCTTTTTGTTCTCTTTATGGTGACTTTTGAAGAACAGAAATCTTTGTGCTTTTTTGAGTCTTATTTAAAAAGTCTTCACCTAAGCTGGGGTCCAGTAAAGCATCTACTGCTTTATTGACTAAGCCAAAGCCTCTGACTGTGTGGATCACAACAAACTGTGGAAAATTCTTAAAGAGATGGGCATACCAGACCACCTGGCCTGCCTCCGGAGAAATCTGTATTCAGGTTAAGAAGCAACAGTCAGAACTGGACACGGAACAACAGACTGGTTCCACATCGGGAAAGGAGTATGTCAAAGCTGTATATTGTCACCCTACTTATTCAGCTTATATGCAGAGTACATCATGAGAGATGCTGGACTGGATGAAGCACAAGCTGGAATCAGGATTGCTGGGGAAAATATCAATAACCTCAGATATGCAGATGACACCACCCTTATGGCAGAAAGGGAAGAACTGAAGAGCCTCTTGATGAAAGTAGAAGAGGAGAGTGGAAAAAGTTGGCTTAAAACTCAACATTCAGAAAACTAAGATCATGGCATCTGGTTCCATCACTTCATGGCAAATAGATGGAGAAACAATGGAAACAGTGACAGATTTTATTTCGGGGGGCTCCAAAATCACTGCAGGTGGTGAACTTCAGCCATGAAATTAAAAGACGCTAGATCCTTGGAAGAAAAGTTATTACCAAGCTAGACAGCTTATTAAAAAGCAGAGACATTACTTTGCCAACAAAGGTCCATCTGGTCAAAGCTATGGTTTTTCCAGTAGTCACGTATGGATGTGAGAGTTGGACTGTGAAGAAAGCTGAGTGCCAAAGAATTGATGCTTTTGAACTGTGGTGTTGGAGAAGACTCTTGAGAGTCTCTTTGATAGCTCCAACCAGTCCATCCTAAAGGAAATAAGTCCGAATATTCATTGGAAGGACTGATATTGAAGCTGAAACTCCAATACTTTGGCCATCTGATGTGAAGAACTGACTCATTTGAAAAGACCCTGATGCTGGGAAAGATTGAGGGCAGGAGGAGAAGGGGACTACAGAGGATGAGATGGTTGGATGGCACCACTGACTCAATGGACATGAGTTTGAGTAAACTCTGGGAGCTGGTGATGGACAGGGAGGCCTGGCATGCTGCAGTTCATGGGGTTGCAAAGAGTCGGACACGATTGAGTGACTGAACTGAAGCTAGGGTCACAGAGATTTTATCCTGTGTTTTCTTCCAGAAGTTTTTTAGTTTTAGGATTTGCATTTAGGTCAGTGATCCATTTTGAATTGATTTTTGTAGGTGGTGTAAAGTAAGGGTTTGGTTTTTTTGTTTCTGCAAATGTGCAGTTTTTCTAGCATTGTTTGCTGAAAAAATATCTTTTCATCACTGAATTAACTTTGACACATTTGTCTCAAATCAGATGACCATACATGCGTGGATATATTTCTGGACTCTATTCTGTTCAATAAATTTAGAAGGATTCAGGTCACACTAAAGATTTGACTGATTTTTCTCGAAGAAAACATATTGGTTTCATCAGCTTTCATTGGTTGTCTGGTTTTTATTTCACCAATTTCTGTGCTGATATTTACTCTTTCTTCTATTTACTTTGGATTTTATTTGCTATTTTTAAAAATATTTTCTTAAGGTAGAAACTGACCCGTTGATCTGAGAGGTTTTATTTTTATAACAGAGAGTTTACTGCTATAAATTTCCCCCAATGTACTGCTTTCTCAGCATCCACAACTTTTGATATGTTGTCTTTTCATTTCTCATTAGTTCAAAATGCTTTCTAATTTTTGTTTTGATTTTTCACCCATGAGTTATTTAAAAGTATTATTAATTTCCAAATACTGGGAGGTTTTCCACATATCTTTCTGTTATTGGTTTCTATTTCAATTCCCTTTCATCAGATAATATGCTCTGTGTGATTTGAATACTTTTATCGAGATGTTTATTGATGGTCTAGCATATGGTCTGTCTTGGCAAATGTTCCATGTATACTTGAAAAGAATATGGTTTCTTGTTTTGCTGGGTTGAGGGATCTATAAATGTTAAATAGGTTAAGTTGACTGATAGCAGTATTCAAGTATTCTATATCCTTAATGGTGTTCTGTGATAGTGAATGAGTTTTGAACTCTAATCATAATTGTGGATTTGTCTATTTATCCCTGTAGTTATGTCATTTTTGTTTCATATTATTTTGAAGCTCTGTTATTTGATGCATAAGCGTTTATGATTATTATTATTATATTTATGAGAGCACTATGATAGCTTAGTTGGTAAACAATCCGCCTGCAATGCAGGAGACCCTGCATTGTCAGGAAGATCCCCTGGAGAAGGGATAGGCTATCCACTCCAGTATTCTTGGGCTTCCCTTGTGGCTCAGCTGGTAAAGAATCTGCCTGCAAGGGAAAGGCTACCCACTCCAGTATTTTGGTCTAGAGAATTCCACGGACTGTACAGTCCATGGGGTCACAAAGAGTCAGACACGACTGAGCGACTTTCACTTTATAATTATGTCATAGTAATTATAATAGTTATGTTAGTACATTATTCTCAATGTACTAACTCCTATACTATTACGAAATTATCTTTTAATCTCTGGCAATATTTGTTGCACTAAATCTACTTTGTCTGAGAATAGTATAGCTGTCACAGCTTTCTTTTGATTAGTATTAACATGGCACGTGAAGAAATTCAGGACATATCACTTTGGTATATTGATTATTTTGAGCTAAAGGCACTGGAAAAAACAGCAGATTCACTTCCCTTTTCTTCCTGAAAGCAGGGCATGAAACTAAATTCCTGTGTGAAAGACACCCTCCTCATATCAGGAGAAAAGAAACATCCTTGTCTCCAGAAATGAGGAGTCCAGGCGGAGAGAAATCTGTACAGACTTTGTTTAAAAAAAATTCTTAGCTTTCTTTAGTCCCCCAAACAGCTTAGTTCCTGTTCCACAATTGCCACCCTTTGTTGAACCTAGTGTATAAGCACATCGACCCTGCCGCTCCTCTGGGTCTTCATTTTCCTTGTGGGAGCGTCCACGTGCATGTGAAAAATTACTAAATAGAAGCGGTATGCCTTTCTCCTGTTAATCTACTTGTGTCAGTCCCAGCCAGAAATCTTCAGAGGGTTAAGGAGACGTTTCACCTCCCCTGTGCTCTGCTCAGCTGCTTCAGCTGTGACTCTGTGTGACCCTGTGGACTGTAGCCCATCAGGCTCTGTCCGTGGGATTCTCCAGGCAAGAATACTGGAGTGAGTTGCCATGTCCTCCTCCAGGGGCTCTTCCCCACCCAGGGATCGAGCTTGGGTCTCCTGCTTTGCAGGCAGGTTTTTTTTTTTACTGCTGAGCCACCAGGGAAGCCCCTTTACCTCTCCTATATATGTAATTTTCCATCCCTTCACGTTTAACATACTTCTGTTTTCATATCTAAAGTGTGTATTTTGGTAGCCAGCATATAGTTAGAGCTAATTTTTTATCCAGACTGATAATCTTTGCCAGACTAAATTGTCAGATTGTATGTAAAGCCATTTACTGTGATTACTAACATGGTTTAAGTCTATGAGTCTGTTATCTTGTTATTTGTTTTCTACTTGTCCTGTCTGTTCTTTGTTTCTTCTTTCATCTTTTTATGCCTTTTTCAAGAAATCTATTGATATTTTTTCTATATTGTATTCTCTCCTTTGTTGGCTTCAGGACTAGGACTGAGGTGAGAATGTGATACTCATCATGAATGCAAAATTTAAAGAGATGTCAAAAAATTGGTAATCAAGATACATACTATATGAGTTAATGTTTTTAAAAGTCAAAATTAATATAAAATACATGAATAAAATATCAAAATTTCAAACATAAACATGATCATTATTTATGGTTTTTCCTGTTGCCTCAGTCTCCAATATAACTCAACACAACACTATTACTGACTGTGAGTCACATATTCCTGCTTCTTTCTGTGTCTATTAATTTTATGTTGTATACTAGACATTGGAAGGGATGCATTGAAAAGACTCTGAATTCTATCTTCCGCTGAAGTGTTGAGTTTTGTTCTGCGAGGCAGTTGAATCAATGGCAGTTCATTTTGATTGCACAGGCTTGATCTTAGCTTGATCTTTGTTTGAATGGCGTATTTCATTTTCTTCCTTAATCCTAAGAGGGTGTGATCCTTACTCTTAAGGTGTGGCCTTTTTGGGGTTTCAGTGGGAAGTCCGAAGTGTTTACCAAACTCCTCTAACTTGGCAGGACGTGAACTCAAGCCCACTCCCCAGCACTGGGCAGCAATTTCTGTCTGTGCTGCTCTCTCAGTCTTCCGGCTCTTTTTCTGCTAGAGTTTTGGAGTCTCTCTCTGCACATACACAGTTCAGAAGTCAGTCAAATACTTGGGGGCACTTGGCCCCAGCTTTTCGGGGCTTCTCCCATTGCTTCTCCAGGACTTCCCTGGTAGCTCAGCTGGTACAGAATCCACCTGCAATGTGGGAGATCCTGGTTCGATTCCTGGTTTGGGAAGATCCACTGGAGAAGGGCTAGGCTACCCACTCCAGTATTCTTGGGCTTCCCTGGTGGCTCAGCTGGCAAAGAATCTGCCTGCAGTGTGGGACCTGGGTTTGATCCCTGGGTTGGGAAGATCCCCTGGAGTAAGGGAAAGGCTACCCACTCCAGTATTCTGGCCTGGAGAATTCCTACAGTCCATGGGGTCACGAAGAGTCAGATGCAACTGAGCAACTTTCATTTTCATTGTTCCTCCTTTTTCTACTCCCTTCCATTTTCAGCTGCTCTGTCATTCCTGAAAACTAGTTTCTTACTCCACAGTCTAAGAATACACAGCTGCTTTCTGCTTAACCTCAATTCCCTTTTTGTTGTGAAGTGGGGGAATTCCTTTAGGGGAAAAGCCAGATGAATGTGGTTCTTACCCTGTCTGATTTCTGTCATTCAAGGGTCTTGGCTCCTGCAGTTTATGCCTGCTTTTAGACGTTCAGCTGTTCCCTATTGCCTTCAAAGAGCTGTGTGTGTGTGTGTGTGTGTGTGTGTGTGTGTGCGCGCGCGCGCGCGTGTGTGCATATGTGTGTGTGGTTTTCTGGGGATATTTTTGTATCTTGTCAAGAGTTTAGAATTGCTGTTGGCAAAAGGGTCAGTCTGATAAAATGTTAATGTTAATTACCAGAAGTTGGAACTTCTCGCAAAGTTCGATATGTAGTATTTTCCATTGAGTTTGAAATAGTTTCTTTTTTATTGTGATTTTTGATTTTTTTGATTCATGGATTATTTATAGATTTTTTTCTTAAGTCACAGACACAGGTAGGTATTCCAGTTATCTTTTTAAAGAGTTTTCCACCTGTAATTCACTGTTATCAGAGAAATACTTTATATGTTACCATTCTCTGAATTTTTTTGAAACGTTATGTCACAGCATGTAAAGTTTTGTAAATGTTTCCACGTACTCTTGAAAAAAATATTTTGTATTCATTCGTTAGCTCCACTGTTCTATATATATTACTTAGGTGAAATTTGTTCATTGTATTTTCTGAGAGGTATAATATGTACAAAAATCTATCATAATTGTGGATTTATCTATTTCTCCTATTATTTCTGTGAGGTTTTACTTTACATAGAATACTTCATTGTGCTTAGTTGCTCAATTGTGTCTGACTCTTTGCAACTCTAATGGGCTGTAGCCCATCAGCCGCCTCTGTCCATGGGATTTTCCAGGCAAGAATACCGGAGTGGGTTGCCATTTCCTTCTCTAGGGGATTAGGTGCATGCAAATTCAGAATTTTTACTGTTAAATCAAATTTCTTTCTTTATGAAATGTTCCTTTCTATTATTAGCCTGCTTTTTGTTTTCCAAAAGCATTTGTTGTTTCATATCAATGTAGCCGATTACCTTTCGTTGCATGATGTGGCTTTTCCTTAATTGTTTTACCTTTTTATATTTTAGATTTTTTTTTCAAACAGCATTTAGTTGAACTTCATTTCTTCTTATCTCATCTGAAAATTTTTGTCTTTTAATTGGAGCATTTGTTCTATTGACAATAACATTACAAATAGTTTTGTGTTTAAATTCATCATTTTACAGTTTGCTTTCTGTTAGTCCCACCTGTTCTTTGTTGTCGTTTTCTTCTCTCTTGATTTTAGATCAAATATTTTTAATTATGATTCCGCTTCCCCCACCATTCACTTAGAAGTAATTCCTCTTTTAATATTCTTTTAGTGGTTACCCTGGAGATTAAAATATGCATCCTTGACTTATCAAAGTTTAATGTAAATTGGTACTTTTACCTCTTCCTCAAAAATGGAAAGAATATTAAAATACTTTCCATTTACCTTCTTTCAACATGTATGCTACTACTGTAATGTATTTTTAATTCTCTCTATTAAATCTCATAAGACATTGCTATTGCTTTATGTTTAGATTTCCGCACATATTTGCCCTTTATGTTGCTCTTCATTCTTTCCAGCATCTCCTTTAGCATTTTGGTCATTATTCATTCTTTTGCTTCCCCCGAATCTTTCCTTTCTTTGTCCCTCCGATTTCCCACCTCCTGCCTGCACCACCTGTAATTAGTTGAATTCCAGGACATGAGGTTCACACCATGATAAAAGTCTACTATACTACATAGGGTGCCACTGTAGTAATTCCATGCATGTGTCTTAAAGTTTGATTTAATTTCTAAAAGTGAGCTCAATATTTTTCTTTTAAAAACTAGTAACAAGGTGAGTGTACCTTGGGGCTTCAATCTACATTAAATTTGCACTAAATCACTGCTTGGAAGAAACTGGATGGAAGAAGTCACATAATTAACTCAAAGAAAAATCATGACAGTATCTCCAGAAAAAGAGAAACCACCAGCAAAATGTGTTGTGCTGAACTTCACATGCACTTTGCATATATGTAGAAATAGTGTCAAAAATTTTAAGGCTAGTTTTGAAAACTCTCAAAAAATATAGTTAATATATGAATTGAGTGTATATATTTGTATGCATATTTTACTGTTTTCTCCTCGTGTGTAATATGTATGAAATTATACAGGAAGACAATAGCAGCTATAACAGGGACCATCTGACATAGGCTTGGAAACGGGGAGTTTCAGGTGACCCTAGGGTTCATTTAATCCAAAGTCCTCATTTTACAGAGAAGGACACTTGAGTCCAAAGAGGCTGAGTCACTTGTCTGACATCTCACAGTCAGTTGGTAGGGAGCTGGGACTAGAATCAAGGTTTCTGTCAGAGCAGCCTTCTTCGAGTTCCTGCTCTCCTCAGATGGATTCAATCAGTGGGATCTTCAGGTATGGGTACCCATCTTGGCTACAGCTGAGGCCTCTATGACTCTCCAGTGAACCATTAACCACTTTGCTACGTGAGGTTTTAAAAGGTATTTTTGATGTGCCTAGTAGATACTGGGCACAGTATCCAGTAGCCTAACTGGATGGCAGTGGAACAACACAAAGTATTTTCTGCTAAAAATCAGCCAAATACTGCTGCTGCTGCTAAGTCGCTTCAGTCGTGTCTGACTCTGTGCGACCCCATAGGCAGCCCACCAGGCTCCTCTGTCCCTGGGATTCTCCAGGCAAGAACACTGGAGTGGGTTGCCATTTCCTTCTCCAATGCATGAAAGTGAAAAGTGAAAGTGAAGTCGCTCAGTTGTGTCTGACCCTCAGCGACCCCATGGACTGCAGCCTTCCAGGCTCCTCTGTCCATGGGATTTTCCAGTCAAGAGTACTGGAGTGGGGTGCCATTGCCTTCTACAATTGGGGAGATGGAAAAGAAAGCTCCTTGAGGTCATTATGAAGTATGTTCAAAATGATCCTTTGAATTTAGATAGCACCCACATAGTGTATAACACTTGCTTGATAGCAAATCACCTGGAAGGACCCAGTATTGTTGGTTTATTCTCTGGCCTCCTAGCTGTCCATTGAAGTTTTATGCTCTTTTTTCACGAATGTTTTAGTCCATTCAGGCTGCTATGATAAAAATACCTTAAACTGAGTGGCTTGTAAACAACAAAAGTTTATTCCTCATAGTTCTGGAGGCTGGGAAGTCCAAGACCAAGGTTCTGGCAGATTCGGTGTCTGGTGAGAGCCTACCTCCTGGTTCATAGGCTGTGTTCTTTGGGGATGTCCTTACATGGTGGAAGGGGCAGAGGGGCCCTCTGGGGTCTCTTTTATACTCCCATTCACGAGGGCTCCATCCTTATGAGCTAATCACTTCCCAGAGGCCCTTCCTCCAAGTACTCTCATGTTGGGACTTAGATTTCAGCCTGTGACTTCTAGAGGGACACAGACATTCAACCAATCTATAGGAACAAAACATAATTGTTGTGGGGAAGTGGCTGCCCAGCCGGGGGACTTCATTTTCTAGACCCCCATTCGATGGGACTGTGTGACTGACTTGTGACCTAAAGAATTGAGGGGGAGGAATTTATGCCAGGTGAGAACCCCCATAATACTCTCACGTGATCTGCATACTCCCTTTCCCTGACTTCCAACTGCATACCGATACCATGGCGACCTTGGAGGCCACATGCTGAAGATGGCAGAAAGCCTTCATCAGTCTGGATCCCTAAAGGGCTACAGAGAAGAGAAACACTGTCCACGTTATCCATCACCACCAACTGAACTTTATGTGATCTATTAGCAAGAAATAAACTTTAATTGTGTTAGGCCTCTGACAGGTTAGGGTTTACCTGTTTGCAGCTTTAACATAGACAATGACATCTAATTTGAATAATAAAATTGAATTTCCACTTGGAGTGCTTGAGGCAATACTTATGGGGAAGAAAGTAGAGGAAGAAGGTAACACGCCATGAAACCAAAGATCCCCGGCATATCTGAGTTCATCAGCAGTCTTCAGGTCAAGCTGTAGTGTGAACAATAGTTGCCTCCCTTTCCCCACAGAACACCCTGAGAACAGAAAGTTAGAGTAGCCACATTTTATTACTTACAAAACACTACCTCAAAATATAAACTACCTTGTGGAATCAAACTCTGCCATTACTAGGCTCATATAAACCTTAATATAATCTGTTCCCTGGAAGAAAATATTAACCCCTGTTCAAACCCCCTGCACAGAGAACATTTCCCTGGGAGGCGTTCCTGCACTTATTTTGTTACTTCCAGATGAATAAAACTAAGACTTCTTTTTGCTTCTTCCAAAAGCATAATTTGCTGTATAATATTTACAAGTAGAAAAGCATCTGAGAATATTTTCATGACTAGTAATTGGAAAGTAACGAGCATGACATGGTCTGTACAGAAGGCCCTTTTCTCTGCTGGATGCACAGGACAGTGGGATGTCCTCTTGAGCCAGTCCTGTGGAACTTGGTCAGCTCCTCCCTACTGCTTCCCGGGCTCCTGAGGCTACTCTGATGTTTAGAAGAAAGTGGATGCCAAAGCAGCCGGTTTGGTGTATTTTGGCTTTTTTGGTTTTACAGTGATGTTTGCAAATACTACCCTGAGGGCCATAGTTACTGGATTTATTATTTAGTCTGGGAAGGTGAAGAGAAACTTCCAAAGCTCTGGGTGGTGGGGGAGGAGGAGCACTGTTCAGAGGCAGTGCCTGTGTGGGTGCTGACCAGCTCTGCCACTTACCTCCACAACTTCAGAATACCAAGTTATCATCTGCGCTGGGTAGTAGTGGCAGAAGGGGCCCTTTAAATTGTTCTCCAGAAAAGACAGAAGAGGAGCACGTCGGGAGGGCCAAGGTGAGCCTGGATTCAAAATTCTACATCCAAGGTCGGTCACACCTCAACTCACCCCTCAGCAGAGCTGCTGGTCAGTTCCTCCAGGCCCCGAGATCGAGTATCCTGGGCAAAGGCACCACCAGCATTTGTGTGGACCCACAAAGGACCTTAAGAGAGCTAGCTGTGGGCAGCAGAGAGAAAAAAACTTCCTTTCGAGAGGAAGCTGGCCACAGCCAGTCCAGCAAGAGTGAGCAGAATACAATGAGAGTAGAATTGGCCCTCTGACCCATCTGAGTCCTAGTTATGCCACTCTGGTCCTTCCAAACACCCTAACTAGTCACCACCACCAGGAGTGGGCATAGCAGTTTCAGAACTGCTAGTGGAACTCAGAGGCAGGGATTTTAATACTCTTGGGCTTTATAATAACTGTCTTTGCGTATTCCTTAGCATCTTATAATTCTGGTACTTCTTAAGACCGTGTGAACTTTTCTACAATCAAAACGTAATTCCCTTTCAGTACAATGGATTTCCCTGGGCCCTGGACAGGGGATAGAGTGGCTGGCAGAGGTGAGGCTGTGGAACTGGATGGAAGGTAGTGGGAAAGAGCAGTGGGCAGCGGTGCCGAGGTTGGAG
Source organism: Redunca redunca (assembly GCA_006410935.1). Taxonomy (NCBI): domain Eukaryota; kingdom Metazoa; phylum Chordata; class Mammalia; order Artiodactyla; family Bovidae; genus Redunca; species Redunca redunca. Next base: position 71,018 of record SJYQ01019116.1, read on the forward strand.
AAAGGGACGTGTTTACGCCTCTTCTTCCCTTACCTTCTCCAAGACACAGCTCTGTTATTTCTGTTTGCTCTGTTGATGACCCAAAACTTTAGAGTCTTTCTGTGTCCCAGTGTTTTTATGGTCGGAGTGACCCGCCTGGTTCGCCTTGGCTTTTGCGGAGATGAAACACTTTCCGTTTTGTTTTCAGATGTGAAGCTGCTCTCACTGCGTCTGCAAAGTGAGTCCTGCAGATGCGTCTACCCCACATACAGGGGCCTCGGCTGCTGGTGGCGGGGTGAGCGTGCAGGTGCTGGGCTGGCCTGGCCCCCATGGCCACTCGGCAGTTCACAGGCCCGAGGGTCCTCCCCACTGCTGAGGGTCCTTGCTATTGAGAACCAGAGTGGGGGAGGCCTCTCAGGTAGAACCTGCCGACACCCTCTGCCACGTTGGAGGGTGCAGGGCTGGGGCTCATCTGCCCAGGGTCTGCTTTCACTGGGGAGGGGCTAGGGCTACAGACAGCGAGTGGGCCTCGGGAGTGGTGGTCTGGGGGTCCCAGGCACATGCTCACTGGAGCGCAGGTCTAGTGTTCTCCAGCTTGCCTCCAGCTGGAGATAACATTAATATCACACACTTGCAGCTTTTTCAGGGCACTAGAAGAACTGAGACTTTCTCTTCAAGGAATAATGAGAATTTTTTCTGAGCCTTTGTGATAAGAAAGGAGAAAGAAAATCATTCCTAGAGGCAGGAGAGGGGGGCGGAAAATCATCTTAGTGAAAGGCACAAACTTCTCATTATACATTATTATGCTTTCAAATAAGCATTTGTGCAAGCCCATTCTTTGGTTTAAAATGAAATGGCTCTTAAGTCTTAAAAGACTATCTTGGCCATGTCTTGTTTGGGGAGGAAAAAAATGATGGGAGGAAGCTGGTGGATGAGCTCTTTTGTCCTCGGGCCCAGCCTGGCAAGCTGGGTGCAAGCTGTCACACGCAGGGTGATGCTGAGTTCTGCCACAATCCGTCTTTTGCAGTGAGTGTAGTAGGAAAATCCCTTATTAGGAGGATCCCCAGTGATTTAGTAATTACCCCTCACTCCTAAATGAGAAAGCCAGGACAGATGCCCTGCATTAAAATCCCTATGGAATGTGATGTTATAGTGAGTTTCTTGGTATATTTTGAACTATGCAAATACTTCTTCCAGGAGGCAATTGGAAAGTTAGAATTGCAGGACTCCAAAGATAAACTCTGTTGATTCCCTCCTCCCTTTTTATTAATTAAAAAAGAAGAAAAAAAACCCAAACCAAACTTTAGGAGCAATATTTAATATACAAAGACAAAAGAAGCAGAGACTGCCTATATCCTGCAACATTTAGAGTCTTAGTGAAAAGTCAACACTTATTTACAGAAAGTGTGTCTGAGTGGAGCTTCAGAGGCCCTGGCTGTACTGATTCAGTGGAACCTATGAAAAGGGAAAGAGGTAAGTCTGTGAATCAGGCAGCCACTGAGCTGGGTGCTTTAATGAACAGGCTCTGGACTGTTCTGAGCTCAGCAACCCATTCCCTGGGTGACCCTGGGCAGCTACAGGCCCACTCCAGGCCTCACAGGAAAAATGGAGATATGAATAGTATCTCTCTGAAGGGCTGCTATCTTAGGAAGCAAACTAGCTCGGGGCTGGCCGGCAGGGACCTCTGGTCACTCCTGTTGCTATGAGGGCTTGCAGCTGTACCTGCGCCAGTATACATTACAGAAAAGACTCTGGTATTTGCACCAAGTGCTTTAAATTGGGGGAAACAACCTCTTTGTCTCTTACTCCTCTTTTCCTTTTTCTTCTCTTTTCTTGGCTGCTTCTTCCCTGCCTGTCTGCCCCGAGCGTTGGCACTTCTCTCTCCCCTGCTCCCACGTCTGAAGCATCAGTGGGCTGCGCTGAGCCGCCACTGGCTGGGGCCAGCCTGGTCCTCGGTCTCCCCCTTCCCACTTCCCCTCGTGGTGTCGCTCCCTACCTAATAATAAGCTTGCTGAAACTGACTCCACTCCCTCTCCCAGTGTCCGGCTCTCCATGCTGAGAGTCTGCTCCCTCCTCTCTTGCCTGATCTTCCTTATCACTCACTCTGAAGACTTGGCCCTGCTCCTTAACTCTTCCTCAGGCAGTCTCTGCAGCCTCTGGCCTCAGCCACCTTGCCCCCTCCTTAATTTCTATCCTTCCACATCAGCAGAAGTTGTGTCTCTCTCTATTGGAATCCTATGACATTGTCTAATACCTCTTCCTTAAAAAAAAATCCTTTGTGTCGTTTATCCTGCAAAAGAAAATCACATCCATAGAAAAGAAAGTCATTTCAGTTGTAACTTGTTTGCAAGGACCCACACAAACTTCTTGAATTGTACAGAAGGTCTTCAGCGTGAAATTTAAACCACTCCACTCCCCACTGCCCAACCTAGGGGGTCTTCCATCTCCCATTCCTCTACAGTCTCCCCACCAGACCTCAGCCTCCAGATCTCCCTTCCCCAATGTGGTGACCTGGAAGTGTTTTCCTGTGCTCAAAAAGCTGGTCTGGGAGAGCATGGACCTGGTCATCTTTTATGAGCACATTAGTTTTCTGCCTAATATAAGCCATTGAGAGCACTCAGCTACTTGGGAAGCAGCAGAAAGCTGTTAGATTCGGTTGTGTCTTACAGCTCTGATGACCTTTGATTTGTACCTTTTTTAAAAGATGGTTATGGTCAACCAAACCATTAAGGGCTTACCCTATCAAGCCCTTAATGTTCTTTCAAAGTTGAGATAGTTCTAACTATTTTCTTTGTTCAGTTGGGGTGTGTGTGTGTGTGTGTCTGCGTCTGTGTCTGTGTTTGGTGGTTGGGTGTGCTTTCTCTTTCTAAAACTCTCCCTCGCAGCCACATGACAGATGATGATTGCTTTCTATGGTGCCTAATACATTGCTCTCCACTCAATGAATACTGTTACCTGACTCCCGTCCCAACCCTGGGGGAATCTGGATTCACAAAGGAATAGAACCTTCTTACAAAATCTGGAGTATGATTGCAATTTTACTTTAGAAGCACCCGCTTCCCAGAGGAATAGCTAGTGATTGATGCCACTGTCAGAAACCCAGATGCACACACTCATACATCAGCCAGGAAATTACATAAACAGCTCGCCCAGCAGGCCAGCACTGACTCACCCACTTGCTCCCCTATGGGAGGAGAGGTGATATGAAACCCAAGGCTACAGCAGGGAACAGACAAAGGAAAGGAGTTAGGTGGGACTGGGCTCTCCAAGGTCCACAGGGTTTTTTCCTTCCTCATCTTCTGCTGAGGGCAGCAGCCACAGGCCAAGGTCCGTAGTTCCACTGCTGTGCGAGCAGGATGGTGTGGAGTTGTTGGATCTGTCCTGGGCATGCACCGTCAGCTTGTTCTCATGGTGCACGTACAAGGCTGCAGACAGCTTTACATACATGCCTTCGTGCTAACACAGGCACCGGTGATGTCCACCTCTTCCCTTGGGGTGGGAGTGACCTACCTAGGCTAGGCTCATGCTAGGGTATTTGTCTCGTTGGAGAGCATGTCAGTGTTGATTCCAGCAGGATGGGCTGGCAGAGACTGGTTGGTTGCTCAGAAGATGCTTGAAAAAATACTGATACCATTAGGGCAAAAGAGTGGAAAGTAGTCTGGCAGGCCTGCTGGTGACTTGTGAGTGTAAGGGGATTTATCGGTAGCGGCAGGCCAAAGCGTTGACATTCTTGACCACATAAAAGCCCATGGTGACTGGAGGGATGACCAATGTCCGGCCGGCCCGCAGGGGGCGGGGCTTCAGTTCTGGGAGGGCCCCATCATCGACCATCACTAGGGGCTGGCCATTCAGCTGCACTGACCTACAGTGAGAAGAAAGAGCATGGGACTTGTTATTGCCTTGGAAGGAAGCCACGGAGGCAGAGCCTGGGCAGCCTCAGCTTGCCCCTGTCCGCTGACCGTGCCCGGCTAGTGACCACTCACCGACACCAGCTCTGCCCAGCCTTTCAGCTGGTGCTTCACTCAGACACTGCAAGCGAACATCCCAGCAATGCTCTGGGGAAGAAATGGTCCTGGTCCCATTCTCCCTGGTGTGGTTAAGTGACTTGCCCAAGGCTATACAGCTTGTAGTCCTGGGAGCCAGGATTTGAACACAGGTAGTCCAGCTCCAGAGACACATCATTTATTCAGGCAAAAAGTCTCTGAGGCAGAAGTGGAAGTGTCTGATGCCTATTGTTTTAAAAACACAATAGCAGTCCAGTTGGTGGTGTTGAAGAAGACTCCTGAGAGTCCCTTGGACTGCAAGGAGCTCCAACCAGTCTATCCTAAAAGAAATCAGTCCTGAATATTCATTGGAAGGACTGATGCTGAAGCTGAAACTCCAATACTTTGGCCACCTGATGCGAAGAGCCGACTCATTTGAAACAACCCTGATGCTGGGAAAGATTGAAGGTGGGAGGAGAAGGGGATGACAGAGGATGAGATGGTTGGATGGTATCACTGCCTCAATGGACATGAGTTTGAATAAACTCTGAGAGCTGGTGATGGAAGGGAGGCCTGGCATGGTGCATGCAGTCCATGGGGTCACAAAGAGTCAGACACGACTGAGCAACTGGACTGAACTGGACTGAACTGGACTCTTCTACCTGAAGAGTGGAATAACACACAGGCTGAAGACGGCTTCAGAAGTTCCTATTTAACTGCATCTTCATTAGTTTATTATTTGAGAGATGAGAGAGCTGACATTGTGTCACTTGTCTCTGGCAGTTCTAAAGGAGGACAGTGACTACGTAACCACCTACCTTCTTCTAATCTGAGCATGAGTTTCCATGTCTAATATTTAAAGGATGTTTCCATTTTAGGGACACCATGGAGTAAGTGATAAAGCAGGCACCTGTGACCCCAGTTCACCTATCCTGTTTGCTTTTATCCCTCATGTGTATCAGCCATCTTCAGCCCGGAGAAGGACTTAGAGAGCAAAGGGAAATGGCTCATCACCCATCTGGGCTCTGCAGTACAGAATACAGACAAGCTCCCAGCTGTTTCTGATGTGACTTGGGAAGCCACGCAGCCAGACTGAAGCTCAGCTCTTTGGGTAAGTAGAAAAGGCCAGAACCAGGCCACTAGCTGTCAATAAGGCTGCAGGTGACTTTTGGAAAACCAGCATGACGGTGCTGACTGTCTTCGGGCCTCGCCCAGCCTAAGTGGGGTGACAGTGAGGTGGTGTCATCTGAGCTGTGAAGAGAATAAAACTGTTAGAAACTGATACGAGGTCTTGGTTTAGCATTCCGTCTGTGCTCTGAATGACAGATGGGTTTAGAGATTCACGATCAGACCCCCAGCTCAGTAGAGCCGTGAACTCCTTGAGCTAAGTGAAATATAAATTGTTCCCAGGGAGAGCTGGGCAGAGTGGCAGCTCCAGGCCCAGCCCAGCATGGACCAGTTCTGGCCTGGTCCAGATCTGAAGGGCCAGGGGCAGCCCCTGTCTCTCGCTGGTATGAATGAGGAATGAACGAACAAACAGGGGTCTCCTGCATGGAGAGCCAGGCCTGCCTCTGGAAGATGCAGAGGAATGAGTCGAGATCTAAAGGGCAGTGTTGACCTCATCAGAAGGCTGGAACTTTTTACAACCCTCTCTGGTGAAGACAGCATATTCTTTACTGTCTGAGCCACCAGGGATATTGGTTGGTTAAAAAGCTGACTCAGCTGTGAGCAGAACCAGGGAGCATGACCAAGATTCTGGACTGATCTCTAACTCCAGGAGCTGGCCACTAACTTCCTAGATGGCGGTGGCAAAGCTCTTCATCACACTTCCTGCGGATTTGCATCTGTGAGAAGACAGGCCATATGGGCTGTAGAATGAACTGAAATGAAATATAAATGTCAAAGTGCTTTGGAAGCAGAGTGAGCCATTGAGTGGGAGAGAGTGTTTTCTGTTGTTATTCTTTTCACTGTCATGCCGGGCAGGGGACCTTTCTGGCCCTTGTCCCGTGACACGGTGAGCTTCAGGGCTCCTCTCCTAAAGCTCTCTTCCCTCGGCTCTCACGGTGGCAGTCTGTCTGTCTGCGTGTCTCCCTCTTCCTGTTTTGCCCCTTCAGTTTTGCACGTCATCTCCTTTCCAGGGGGACTGTTCCCTTACACCCGCCTCTCAGATGCTGGGCTTCCTGGTGCTTGGTCCTTGGACCGCTCTGCTTTCCACACTACATACTCCCACTGGGTGCTGTAACCCACACACAGGACTTGAATTACTATCTGCATGCTGATGCTACCCAAATCTGTATCTGAAGCCTGCATCTTTCTTCTGATTTACATACCTCTGCTTAACTGTCCCAAAGGAACTTCAAAAGTCATTGTGTCCAAAATCAAGATCTCCTCAAATCTCTGACGTTTTAATCTCTGGGCTGGTCCTACCATTTATCGGATTACCTAAGCCAGAAAGCTGGGAGTCATCTGGGTCTTCTCCTCCAGGTCCCACGTCTGGGGTTGCTGCATGCACGCTCAGTTGCGTTCGACTCTTTGCAACCTTATGAACTATAACCCACCAGGTTCCTCTGTCCATGGGATTTTCTAGGCAAGAACACTGGAGTCGGTTGCCATTTCCTCCTCCAGGGGATCTTCCTGGCCCAGGGATCAAACCTGCGTCACCTGGGTCTCTAGCATTGCAGGAGGACCTTTTACCACTAAGACGCCTGGGAAGTTGCTAAACCCAATCAATTCTACCTTTCAATATTTTTCAAATCTGCTTCTTTCTCTTTCTTCATTGCTATTATTTAGTTCAGAACGTCCCCATGCCCTGTCTCCGGCCCCTGGCCTTGCCTTCATCCCCCATGGTGGGCACACTGCTGAGAGAGCCATCTGTGGCTGTCCACGCTTCAGACTATCCAACAATGCCATCCCCTCCCTTAATCCAGATGATGAAGCCAAGCTCTGGCCACCTCCCCAGTCTCAGATGCTGCCACTGCCCCTTACTCCAGGGCTAACTGTAGATCACAGACCTCTGGGGGTGGGTTTGGGCTGAGCTGGCAGTTATTGTAAGGACATCATCAGTGTATGCATGAACAGACCGTTCCCGATGAAAAACAGTTAAGCTTTGTACATAAGTGAGGTAGTTCTTTCTCAAATGAAAATGTCAGTAGATCCTGTTGGGAATAAAATTACACGAGTTCACTTAAAAGAACAGTAAATATTTTTCAAATGCAAATACCTGTAGACACTGCTGGGATAAGAGATGAGTTCATTTAAAACTGTTGTAAAATTCCTAATAGGTATTTTGGGAAGAAGGGGGCATCATGTGCTTTTATTGAGCAAGAGATTTTTAAAGGGACAACTAGTATCCTGTGGGAGGGCCATCGACATCTGCTGACGTCACAAAGGGTTCCCAGAACTCGAGGGTGCCTTTTGCCCCTGCCTGATCCGGGTCATCGTGTGTGGCACTCCCTCCACCCGGAGCTCAGTCAGTCTTCCTCCTCCGTGGGACAACCGTCTGGGTCCCTGCCGAGCCTGCTCTTTTGTTGTCCCCTCTGGGGAACCTTCTCTGAGCCCTGGGTTAGCTGCCCCCACTATGGGCTCTCTTGTTCCCCAAACTTCCCTCTAACCACCTCACTGAATGGTAGGACTTACCCCCGTGCCCCTCACTGGGCTGTGAGCTTGGTGAGGAAAGGAATGGTGTCTTTCACCCTCAATTCTCAGTGCCTAGACAGGGGAGCCTGGTGGGCTGCCATCTATGGGGTCGCACAGAGTCGGGCACGACTGAAGCAACTTAGCAGCAGCAGCAACAAGGTTCTTGGCATAGAATTGGGGTGAAATATTTTCTGAACGAATGAATGGACTTTTGAGGCCCTTTCACATTATTTCTGGTATTCCTGGGCTGAGTTTCTCCAATTCTAAAGAGGCTCCCTGGACATTTGCTGAGTGTCTTTACAGATTCCATTAACGTACCAATTACTCTTGCTCTCAGTGACCCTGGAGATGTTAGATAAGACCTGAATTATCGGTGATTCTCACAGTTACTCACTAGGCACCTTATCCCAATCAGACACAGACCACTGATCATTGCTAGGGTTTTTCATTCTTAAAAAAGATCTATACGACCATCTCTTAGCTAAGCCAACATGAGCTGATTTTGTGAGACTTTAAGTCCTCACACATCCTTATCTACAAAGTTCCTTCATTATAATGATGGACAGTGTGCTATACCACCTCCATTCTATTTTTCCTGCTTATGTTTTTATTGTAATATTTATCCTATTACCCAGTTAAGTCATATCACACTAAATATCACAATTATCTTTCACTTTTATGCACTGAACAATTTGCAAACATGTCATGTGAATGATAAAAATCACTGATTATTGAGCACTGTCTATGCCAAAGGCGAGATGCTGTGATTTACTCTACCGCATGAAGTCCTCACAACTACCAGCTGAGGCAGGTGTTAGCACCCCTGCAGATGAAGACATCGACGTTTAGAGGGATCTAAGATTCACCCGTCATGCAGCCGTTCAGTGGTGGATCTGAGATGTGCCTGCAGCCTTATACCTTATCCAATCTAGCCTCTCTTGTGACTGCTAAAGAGCCCGGTGAGGTACATAGGCAAGGATTATTATTATTTTAACTTCACTATTGAGATGAGGTCAGACAGGTTAGGTGGCCTGGGCAAGGTCACACAGCTAATAGGTAGCTAAGCTTAGTCTTGGATTCAGGCCTCCTGACACTTGTTTCTATTATTTGTGTTTTTCCCCAATTCCACATGGCACTCACTAGGATCATGTTTCTTTCTTTGAAAACCTTTCTTATCATATTTTCATCACATTCTGGGACCTCTTTCCCGGCCTGTGACTTTTCAAACCAGATGCTAAATGATCCAGCCTACGTGGAGCTATTTTTCTTAATTCCCTAGCTGCTGAGGGCTTTTAAATTATCCAAATATTAGGACAACTTCGGTGTTTTTTTTTTTAAATCACCATCTGTTTTTTCAAAGTCTGAGTTGCTTTGCAATTCCTAAACTTGTTTTCTTTACACTGCATGCTATTTGAAATGGGATTCCATGTCTCAATTTGGAGTCAAGCCCTCTGCTCCCTGGGTCTCTGTGGGATCCCCTTGGCTGGATCACCATCCTCCCCCGACCACCTGTCTACAGTCTCTGGTCTCATTAAGGTTCTTGCTAGCTGTGGATACTGAAGTAAGCTTTCAGCTCTTCTGATGTCTCAGGGAAGCAAGTCTAGTGAGCATGCTCTTTGCCAATCTTGAAGATAATTTGTTGGTCTGGCCCTGGGTGGATTTTTGCGGGGGCAGAGGCAAGGGAAGCCTGTGTATCATTGGAAGCAGCCTGCGGAGCTAGTGACTGGTTTCTGCTGGCATATCTGGGGACTTGAATGGGAGGTGAAAGGTCTCAGAGATATCTAGTTCCATCTCCACCACTTTGAGAAAGTGGTCTGCCTCCTGTGAACCTGGGCTTCTCTGTCTGTAAGATAGACTCGGTGAGCCCTAAGATTCTTTCTGGTTCCCATACTTTTCAGGTGGGTTGCCCACAGTCTAACAGCTAGCTTGAAGCAGAGTTTAAAGCCAAATTCAGTGATCCTGCATAGGTAGGAATCTGATTATGACATTCACCTGTCTAAATGTTCAGTAACTTCCTGCTGGTCTTAGAACATTCTCCAAGGGCCTTAGGAGACCCCATAGGCAAGGCCGTTTACCTACTTCCCCAGGCCTTAGAGGCTCCCCGGAGCTCCTGCCCACTGAAGCTCCCCACCACCCACCACCTCCTTTCATTCTGTTACGCTTCCTCCAGTCACAAACTCTCTACTCCCAGGGCTTTTGTACATGTCATTTTGCCTGGAACTTTCTCTGTACTCCCTCCCTGCTTCCAGCTTCCTTTTCTCTACTAACTCCTACCTGTCTTTCAGGTCACGTGCCAGCAAAGTACTGCCGGTCACCTAGCACTTCTCCGGTCTCTGCGCTCATCACAGCAGCCGGCTTGCTGACTGCCTGTCAGCCTCTCCCCTAGTTAGGAAGACCCTGTGTAGGTCCTGCTCATCCTGCGCTCTCCCGTCCACCAGCTCACACAGCAGGTGCCCAGTAAAAGAAGGGCTGGATGTAAATATGTGGGTAGATGAATCGCAATCTGGAAGGGAAAGACACTGGTGTGGGAGGACAGAGACTTGAGTTACAGTTCACACTCCGAGCATGGCACGTGAAGCCTAGCAATGTCACAGTTGGCTCTGGTTTGGGGTTTCCAGATTGTTAAGTGAGAGACAGGGAGAGAAGGAGGGAAAGATGGAGTAGGGAGCAGAAGAGAGGGAGGAAGGAGGAGAGAAAGCAGAAGGTGTAAGAATCCGAGTGGTGGCGGGGACACGAGGGCAATAACCTTACAACCTCCTAGTTCTAGCGCCAGCGTGCTCGCCTGCACGCCACTAGAGGGCACTCTTGCTCTTCACAACGGTGCCGAAAGCCCGCGCGGCGGCTCCCAGACAGCGGAGCTCCTGCCTCTGCCCCTCCAGCCCGCTCTCCAGTCCCGGGGAGCCCCGGAGACGGGCCCGGCGCTTGGCCTCTTGGAGCTACAAACCTCAGGATCAATCCAATCCCGGCAAAAACTTCGTTGCGGTCCATTAATCGCCCCCCAGCCCCCAGCGCCGCCATGTGGCTAATATTAAGGAACCATGCGAAGTCCGCAGCGATTCCTGCCGGGGGAGCGGCTCCCTCGCCGGCGTGCAGGGAGCGGCCCGCGCTCGTGCGGGGCTGCCGGCGCGCCCGGCTCTCCAACCCCGGTCCTGGCGCCCCGCCCTCCCGCCGGCAGCACCTGTGTGCGCTTTACAGGCCCGCCGAGGTCCTGCTGTCCCTGGAGGCCCCCTCGCTGAGTTAGGAAGCTGGTGTGTGCAGCTGCCCTGCCCTTTTCCAGGTCAGGGGCAGGTTAGAGCCGCGAGGGAGCCCGGCCGGGTTTGAGGACAGAGGGGCCTTGCTCCGCTCCGTTCCCCTGCTTCTCCCGGAGAGGCTGCGCATCTGGAGTAGCTTAGACAGGAGGGAGGTTCCTTTGAAATGGCCGCGAGAGACCCCGCTGAGGAGGACTGTTCACAAGTGGCTGCAGCAGCTTAGTGCCTCCTGGTCCCCACTTGCCCAGCTGGAGCAAAGGCGGCAGGATGCTCATAGCCCTCTCAGAGAGCTCCCACTTCTCGGGGGTCACAGGGAAGATGGTTTCCTCCCAAGGGTGACCTATGTGCTTTTTGCTCTGTCTGAAATCTGGTAGACTGTCAAAAAGCCTGATGTTCCTTCCAGGCCCCTTCGGATGTGGCCTCCTCCACCCCAGCCTTATCTGAGCGCCCCAGCTGGAAGAGGGGCACGTTTTTGGCAGCTTCTTTTCAGCATGCGACATCTCAGATTTATTCTCTATGCTGCGATCATTTCACCTGCTAAACTAATTGTTCTCTTTTTAAAATTTTCAGCGGCACGTGGTTCAGTGCCTTATTGCCCAGGATAGTAGTTTAAATGAATTCTTGTCGAGTTCCATTCAGTCAGTCTCTATTCTCATGTGGCGGCTTGGACACTCCAGTCCCTTCCTCTGACGTTGTTAAAGAGAGGAGACTAAGTGAAAAATGGGAGTGAATGCTTCCTGTTCCCTTTACCCCTCAAAAAGCCCTCATCATATATGAAGTTCCTGGCCACTTAAACAGTTTAAGATTGATAAGATCACTTTCACTATGTCCTTCTCTTTGAGAGCATATTGAAATGAGGAGTGTTGATCTAACTTCTTATACCACTGAACAGGGAAAACACTCGGATTCCTTTATGCAAGCAGAGCTGAGGATTTTATAGGCAGGTTGTTAGGGATATAAGCTTTTCCTGTTGGCAGCTAGGTTTGGGAGTCATGATTTGAACTGTGTTCTATCCAAGTCTGTGTGATAATGATCTAAAGCATCATGGGATCCTGCCATCTGCTTCTAGTGGCTCAAAATAACTTAGCACACTTGGCAGAGGAGATGAGAGCCTAGCTAAGGAATCTGGATTTATACTGATAGTGTTCACTTCCATCAGATGAGAGGCAGTCATCTGGGGGCACTTCGGGAAGAAAGTTTGATTTTGCGACCATCTCAGAGCTCCATGTCATAGGTATATCACACTCAAACCACGAGAGAAACCAGCTACAAAAACCATGGGGGCTTTCCAGGTGGCATAGGGGTAAAGAATCTGCCTTCCAAGCAGGAGAGTGAAAGTGAAGTTGCTTAGTCGTGTCCTGTGACCCCATGGACTGTAGCTCACCAGGCTCCTCCGTCCGTGGAATTTTCCAGGCAAGAGTACTGGAGTGGGTTGCCGTTTCTTTCTCCAGGGTATCTTCCTGACCCAGGGATTGAACCTGGGTCTCCTGCATTGCAGGCAGACGCTTTACCATCTGAGCCACAAACACTTGAAGGAGATGTGGGTTCAATCTCTGGGTTGGGAAGATCCCTTGGAGAAGGAAATGGCAACCCACTCCAGTATTCTTGCCTGGGAAATCCCATGGACAGAGGAGCCTGGCGGGCTATAGCTCATGGAGTCACAGAGAGTCGGCCACAACTTAGCAATTAAACAACAACAACAGCAACACTGTAAAGGCACGGCTTCCTGGACACCTCTTCAAATATATTAAACCAATGGGATAAATACCTCGGTTTTATCAGATTTGGACAGTGTTCCCTCAGTGCACATGAGGAGCATTGGCAAATCCTCAAAAGGGGAAAAATAAGATGTCTCAGGTGGCACATGTTCTGCTCCGGGGCCCATGGGCGTCAGTGTGCAAGGAGTGTGGTGATTCTGAGTCATTCTTGAGAAGGTCACTGGGGAAGATGTAGGCTGCCAAGTGCTTGCTGGTGTTTGGTAACTGGTCCACAGCCTGGTGCTCCAGCCCCTTGTCTGGAATGGACCAGATTCTGTTGTGGACTCCTGATGCTTGGCAGCCAAAGAAATGCTGACTCAAGGCCCTGGCCCTGCTATAGGGATGAGGTAGCTTAGGACTTTTCAGTTCCTTGAGGCTTATGTTTGTCTGTCACCTAAACCAGAGCCTCTGGAAGATGAGGAGGAAGGAGAAGACGAGGACCTTTACTTCTCTGCCCACCAGAACTGCTCATGTATTCTGCTTCCCTGCCCCTCATTGTAGAACCAACTGCTCGGAAACATGTTAGCTTTGCTCTGAAGTGCTTATTCACCAGGATTTCATCTGGGTCATCCGGAACAGAGTGGAAATCTCTGCCTGCAACAAGGGTGCCCACGTGATTGGAGCTGGGGTGGGGACACCACAGTATTGATGGTCAGCTATGTGGAGAGATTCCAGCTGCTGGGAATGATCTGGAAGAAAATGTGTTCTGGAGCTGAGAACAAATGAAATCTCTCAGAAAATAACATGAAGACGTTGGATTCCTAAGCATCTTGGTTTAAGATGTCAAGTCACTGTAAAATATAAAAGCGTTATATAATCCTCTAATCTGCACAGTGATCTGTACAATACTAATCTGGGAGTTAAAACAAAACAAACAGTGAAACCTTTGGGAGCCGTACACATCTTTCCACTTAGTCATAGAGAGAGCTCCCAGGGGCTCCTGGCATGTTCACACCTTTGGCAAAATGGCTTAGTGCCTGAGTGAAGAATAGAATCTGGGTGAAATCAAAGATGCAAATCAGCTGGAATCTTGTTCCAGCATTTTCAAAGGGACAACAGTTCTCAACTTTGGCCACATATTTGAATTAACTTGGGAGCTTTAAAAAATACCGGTGTCTGGGTCCCAGCCCAGAGACTTTGGTTTAATTGGTCTTGGGGACGGCCTGGGCACTGGGGTTTTTAAAACTCCCCAGGTAATTCAAAGTGCAGCCATGGTTGAGCAGCAGGAGCTGATGAAGAAACAGTGGGAATATGTTTGCAGCTGGGGCAAGGGTTGGCGGGGGGCAGGGAATCAAATAGCTTTCTAACCGTTACATTCTGAATTTATTTTGAATAAACAGATCTTTTCTTACTCTTTTGGAGTACCATGTAAGAGGTCACATTTTAAAAACTAAAACAAAAATGTGAACTTTTCAGAGGCGAATTTCTTGTTGAATAGTCGGAAGTGGGCACTTTTGCTGTTTCTGCAGAACTGCCTCATTGAATGCCTCTCCTGTAGTGAGTTCTCTGGTGGGATGAACGTGCTCCTCAGCATGGACCAGGGAAGTGTGTGTGTGTGTGACTTTACAGCAGGAATTCAGGACCGAAGCTGATGGAGCATTTGCACAGATAGCAAACTCTGCATTCCTTCAGCACTGAAAAGAAAACCTGCTCTGCTTGAAGGACAAAGTCTCTAAAGTCATTTAGATTTCTCTCGGGTCTTGGGCTGTGTCACAGAGAGCTCCACACAGACCAAGAGTGGCTCAAGCTCTCTTCAGGCAGAAGGAGCTAAGGGGTTAAATGTGTCAGTCAGTGCCCTCACTGTATTTTCCAGATATGTTTATAATTATTTACTTAGATAATGCTGTGTACGTTGGCTATAGTTACTAACTCTTTAGGAGCCACCAAACACCCTCCTATAGGCACAAGGGTGAAAAGAATCCAAACTCCTCTAAGTTTTGATGAGTAAGCTTTCACTGAGTAAAACTTGGAAGGCTTATTTCTCTATATATTTCCTTCTCTTTATTTTTTCTACAGACTGACCCTGAGGCTTACATATATCATATGTATTTATATTTATACTTTCGCAGCATCTATTTCAGACTTTCTGAACTGGAACACTGCTTGGACCTTGCTGGTTAGAAGTACTACCTTTCTGTTCACTCATAACCATTTCATGAATCTCCCCAGTCCCAGGCATCTCTCTTCCCACTCTGTGCTCCCAGTCTCTGAGTCTCCTCTGTTCTCCCCAGGGGCCTCCAGGGCCTCTGAGTGGCCTTTCAGAAGGGCTACAGGTAACATGGCTCCATCTGTAACAGCAGGGCCTTTTCCTCCAGGAAACAGAGGTCTCTATCCTCTTTTCTTTTTTCCCCTGACATTTTAAAACTGGCACCTGAAGCCCTGCAGAGGTTAACAGATTTCCTCACACACTCTCAGCTTCAACGGCACTATTGTTGTTCCTTTCCTCTTACAGAACATCAAAGCAAATTCCAAATGCATTAAAGAAATGAATATAACAAATGAAACAAAAAAGCAGCTACAGAAAGTAAAGCTATGTATTTTTCTGATTTCAGGAATATAGATAAACATATAAATGGAACAGAAGGAACCACAAAGCAAAAGATAAATTTGACTATATAAAAAGGGAACACTTTTGCATGTCAAGATAATACCTTAAAAATGAAATAGTTGGAAAAATAACAAAACGCTGAAGAAAATATTTTAACACATGATATACATGATTAGAAAAAATGTGCAAATCATTAATAAAATGGATAACAGCCCAATAGAAAAATAAATAAAGGGGATGTAGAAAATTCACAAGAGCAATAAAATACTAATAAGCACAAAAATTTTAACCCCACTAATACTTAAAGAATACAACTTAAAATAATAATACTATTCATCATGAAGTTGGAAAAGATTTTAGAATATTACTGTTCTGCATTGCTGAGGTAAATTGTGATAACAAATGTTCATATTTCCTACTTTTCAGACTGCTACAACTAGGCTTGTATGAGGTAAGAAAGTTGAACGGTTAATTATAAGAGATAAGGTTCTGTATGGAGGAGGAAATGACAACCCACTCCAGTTTTCTTGCCTGGAGAATCCCATGGACAGAGGATCCTGGCGGGTTACAGTCCATTGGGTTGCAAAGAGTTGGACATGACTGAGTGACTAACACACTGAGATTCTATAACTGAATGGATTCCAAGGTGAACAGGCAGTAGTGATTGGGAAACAGGCACTGAAGAATGGTTAAAAAGCTGAGAGACTGAAACTCTAAGGGCAGACATATTGGAAAATTGTTATAAGGATGACATAGATTTACTCTGCTTAATTTTTCTAAAGCAAGGGTAGAAATGGAAAGACAATGAGCTTTGGCCACAAGTAAGGAGGATCTTGGAGAAGGCGATGGCATCCCACTCCAGTACTCTTTCCTGGAAAATCCCATGGATGGAGGAGCCTGGTAGGCTCCAGTTCATGGGGTCACGAAGAGTCGGACATGACTGAGCGACCTCACTTTCACTTTTCACTTTTATGCATTGGAGAAGGAAATGGCAACCCACTCCAGAGTTCTTGCCTGGAGAATCCCAGGGACAGAGGAGCCTGGTGGGCTGCCGTCTATGGGGTCACACAGAGTCGGACACGACTGAAGCAACTTAGCAGCAGCAGCAAGGAGGATCTTTCCTATGATTAGACTTGTTTAGTTCTAAAGTGGGCCAACTCATTTTCAGCTTAATTCGTGAGATGAAGAGTCTCATCAAGCACAAACGGACTGGCTTTTTGTCAGGGATGCTATAGAAGAAGTACTCTGAGTACTTTCAGAATTCCCCTTTCTAAAGTCATCTTTTAATAACAGCAGAGTTTTCATAGAATGGTTTATTTCAAGAAGAAACTAAATGATCCCAGACAAATGAAGATAATGGAAACCTGCAGGGAGTACATTTGGTCAACCGGTGTTCAAAATTTCCAAGTACCAACTAATATCTGCAGTCTAGTACTGAAACACTTAGGCATCTTGAATCTGCTGAGGTGTATGGAGTAATGGCCCTTCAGTCCCAGAAAACAGGTCTTTGTGTTTTGTTCTGAGTGAGAATTCTAAAAGGTAAGGTTTTCCCCAAAGCTCCTTTTACCATATCTGTCCACGTTCCAAAATAAATGTGATGCTTCCTGTTAACTGTGGTGGGTCCGGCGGGGGCCGGTTCAGCCCTTAGGACTTTTAATACCAGCCAAACTCTGAATTTGGAGATGAAGTATCTTAATGTGGTCTGTTCCAACAGGGACATGAGGATGTTTTTAACGTCTTAGCACCTGGGAGTTACTTCAGTATCCTCAGAACCACTCTGTTTGGCTAACATCAAATGACACCTCTCTAAAGGCACGCAGTTAGATGCCAATGTTTTCCTTTGATATAGGATTTAATGAGGGTGAAATCAAAGCAAAAGTTATATCCCAGAGAGATGGAAAAAAATAGCAATATGTAGAAAAAGGAAAAAAGTATGTTTATTTCTTTGCAGAATAGGCAAAAAGATTCTTGGTTCATAATAGGAGGCTTGAAATTCTTTCAGTTAAAAATTATGGCAGCTGAAGGAGAGGCTCACGCAGGTATGAAATTTAATCATTTAATATGAAACTTATTAGCCTCAAAGCAGAAATATTCTGCACCTCTCTCGTGGCACCACCCACAGCCTGCTTCCTGTTGGTTTCTTGTTTCTAATAATAGAGCTGAACTTTAACCCCTTCCCCTCAAATGTCCCTATTAAACAGCTCTTGAAGGTTAGGTGATGACGTGGCCTGGCATTAAGACAATCAAGAAATATCACATTGAACTTTACATTCAGACTTTCCCTCTAATTTGTCTACTTGGGTTTCCTTAGTTCTTATTAGTTATGGAACCACATTCGTTAAGAATTCAGCCAGATTAGTTGCCACTGCAAGTCAGAGTGCTGAAGAGAAACACTTTTGTCTGGCACAAGTAGGGTCTCAGGCTGATGAGTGGATGAGGACAGGTACTCTCATTTCACTGGGAAGCCTCCTCTGACAGCTGCTTTCCCTCTGAGGAGGGGCTCCATTAGGCTCGGGGAGCTGGCAGTGTCTGTGTGCTTTGGGTCAGAATATAATATGCTGAGAGTGATCTTTAGAGACCTCAAATCAAACCGACTTACAGTCACTCCTGGTATTCAGTAATCTTTGTTTGAGAAGAGCATAGGAGAAACAGAAGGGAATTCTTCCATCTAGTTGAGAAAAAATGGTTTTCACTAAAATTTTGTGATTTGGAAATGGAATCTTAAAAACAGCTCAGAGAAGAACTTTTGATGAGGATCTGAAGTTAGGATTTTTGAAGAAAAGTTAATGGAACTGGGATGAGTTAGCCTAAAGGAGAGAAAACTGATGGCTCACCAAACACTTTTCTAATCAACTCATAATGTATCATGAATACATAATATATTATATTCATAATTCTAAGATGGAAAGACCTCAGTGTTACAACAGAGACTGGCTATCCAATATATATGTATATATATTTGTATATACATTTATATACATATATATATTTATATACANTATACAAATATATATATTTGTAAATAGTGTATATTTGTCAATATCATTATAATTTTATACTACTTGACTTTTGGGGTAGTGCAGTGTTGAAGAAAGTACAGTTGACGCAGGAGAATTGGACACTAGGTACTTTCTGACTCTATCAGTTGCTAGCTGTGTCCCTCTTCAATAAGTCACTTAGGGCCCTAAAATTCAGTTTCCTCAACTCTAAAATGCTTCTTGGTGCTGTTTATTATTTATAAAGTCCCAGTCACAGGCACAGATGGCCCCAGTGTTCTTATAAAATTAAATGTTCAGACAGGTTGGAAACTGTGGGCACTCTTTTCCTGGGATCTTTAGACATAGGGCATCTTCTGGTCCAGATGTCCTAGTGACAGACTGGGGGCAGAGGAGCGGGCCAGACCACCTCAAAATGTTATCCCGCCCCAGGTTTCTAAGCATCAGTGTGTCAGAACAGAAGAGCCCATGTAATGAAAGTTGTTTCCTTCTTTTCCAATTTTTGGATCATTCTCCCTCCAAATGGAACTGAATATGATACATAGGGAAAAATGCTGGGATCTGACCAAACACCTGCTCCTGGTTGACTTTCCCCTACAAAGTGAGTCCTCCTGTTTTTTTTTTTTTAATTAATTTACTTTTTAATTAAAGGATAATTGCTTTACAGACTTGTGTTGGTTTCTGCCAAACATCAACATGAATCAGCCATAGGTATACGTATGTCCCCTCCCTCTTGAAAGTCCCTCCCACCTCCCACCCCATCCCAGTTCCTCTAGGTTGTTACAGAGTCCTGGTTTGAGTCCTCCTGTTTTTTGATACAGCTTGCCTTCTTTGGCCCAACTTTATGTTGCCTTCCTGTTTGCTGAAGGACATTGGAGATATTTACGTCTTGGGAGAGATGATTCCCTAGAGGATGATGCTCCCTGATTTGTGAACACAGGAGGCACTGGGCAGATTCCCTAGGGGATGGTAGAGCTGCACAAAGGTGCTGCTGCTAGATTTACTTGCAGGGGCGGGGCGGGGGGGGACTATTACTGTCTTAGGTGTGAATGGCTAGTCTTCCCTTCAGAAAGATGAGAAAGCAGTGAAAACGGCAGGGGAAGGACCTGCAGCTGGAGATTTTTTGGAAAAGAGCTGGTTTGATATTACCACCACTTTCTCTTATAGCATCGTTTCTTTGTGTGGCCTTTTGATGGCTTGAAGAAGCTACTCTCCTGGTGACCATGGAGACTATAGGCTCCAAAAGAGAAGTGGGAGTTGAGGGGAGGGGAGTGGAAGAGAATAATAGAATCCTAGAGTTTGATGGGAAGCAGTAATCTTTCACTTCAACCTCCCACTGAGTAAGGAATCTTAAAGCACCCCTGAGATGGCCATGTTGCTCATTCTTTGATTAATAGTCTACCTCCTAAGGAAGTCTGTCCTGTCCCCAGTTAAACCAGGCAAGCCTTTGAAAAATGAGCTCATTTTGTGGTGAGCTCTTTCTCTTTTAAATTGTAGTCCCTGATTTTCTGTCATTTTAGAGGATCCTAGGCCAAATCTGTTTCCTTTCACTTAGCAGTCCTTTGAATATCCAGAGAAAGTCCTCACAAGTTACCTTATTTTTCTTATCTAAATCAAATCTCCCCATTTTCTTCAGCTATCCCTGGAGAATATATACTCCAGACACAGAACACCCTTCTCTGATCCACACTGCAGTTTTCTAAGTTTCCCTGCTTCTATCCCATAGGGTACAGGGCACTCACTTTTTGTCTGGTTCCTAGAGTGAGAATCATCTCTTACCTAAAGAGTTGAGATTTGAGTGGTGGGTCTCTTGACTAGTTTGCTCACCGAGATGAGAAACAGGAACCTTCGCTGAGGACCTGGATGCCTGGACTACGGCTTTTGAGTGGCCTCAAGGGTGTTACCTATAGCATACCTGACGACCCAGTTACCCAAGTTCACATGCCACAACCCTTTCAAAGATCTGAACTATTTTCAGCCTTGATGGCAATTCCAAGAGAAGGAGAATTACCCCATGTTCTCTACTAATTGAAAAAGTTTGCCAGTATCTCCCTGCTCCTAAAGCCCCAGGCCAAAAGGCTCCACTGGTAGCCTGACTGGTACACTGATTTGCTTTATATCCTCTTCCTGGTTGCTACCGACAGGGGCAGCTAGAGGTTCCCAGAGCTTTCCATCCCTGCTCTGGACTAACGCGGCTTCAGGCGACAGCAGGAATTAGCTGGCCAAGAACACAGAATCTGGCCCCAGAGGCTTATAAAACAGAGAAGGAGACACCGAGGCTGAAATCACTTCCTAGCATTTCCTTTCAACCTTTCCTGCAGAGCCTGCTGCACCAAATCAGCATCTTTCCTGTGAGACCCGCATCCCAGACCACCGAGGGCCCCTGCTCCCACTAGCAGTGACTGAGCGGGACAGTGGGATGTGGGCACTGAGTGTGTACACGGCATCCCTGTCTGGCAGCCTGCAGTCAGAGATGGCGCAGTGTGTCCTCTCTAGAATGAGAGAGGCATTAAATGAGCAGCAGTTCACAGGAAGAGGAACCTGCTTGGAGGAGTGAAGGGCCCAAAGTTCCATAGTGAAGCAGTGGCAGGATTAGGGCTGGAATCCAGTTCTGTAGACTTTCAATTCCAAACTCTCTTTAATACAATATAGGTATAATCAAATGTAAGTGTCTGTGGTTATATATGTATCTGTATGCATGGATGTGTGAAATTTTTATTTGTAGAAGGCTTCATTTCACCCATACGCTCTAACTTGATTCTCACAATAACCTCGTCTGACAGGTGAGCAAGCTGAGGTCACACAGGTAAATGGTAGCAGCTGGATTTATAGCCAGACTTTCTGGTTCCAACTCCCTCTTCTTACATTGCGTGACATTGCTATTTAATTTCAGTTGGTGTTACCAAATTTCTCTTCAGGACCCCTGTGGAATGAAATTCTCTTTTTTCTGTCCGTCTCTGACAATCTAATAAAGCCATTACATAGCTCCTCAACAATATGCTGACAAGGTGAGTTACAAGACAGCATAACTGGGAATGCAGCATATCAGTAGCCACTGAGAGGCACTTCAGTCACTTTACAGACAGAGGCAGGACAGAAGCCAGGATGTGGGCAGTTCAAGCATCAGAGCTATAGTCCTGGAGGCAGATGTAGAGCTGGGCAAACAGGGTTAGAGGTTTGTGCCCTTGGGTGATGGAGAAACAAGCTCATAAAATGATGCCACCTGCCATCATTTCTGCACGTTTCATGGTTTTGTGCTGATGCAAGTCTTATCATTTCTTTTTATCATAATCTTAACAAATGTCTTATCCACATATTATCTTAAAAGTCTAAGAAGATGCCACTTTTGAAGAACATCCTTAGAG
Organism: Redunca redunca; assembly: GCA_006410935.1. Classification (NCBI taxonomy): domain Eukaryota; kingdom Metazoa; phylum Chordata; class Mammalia; order Artiodactyla; family Bovidae; genus Redunca; species Redunca redunca. Next base: position 92,530 of record SJYQ01019116.1, read on the forward strand.
CAGTTATTCTTCTCTTTATCCCCAACTGGCTAGAGGTATGAGGCGAGGAAAAGGAAGGCAATGAGTATTTACTGAGCATTTACTATGTGTCACAAAATTTATACAGAAGACTTCATTTGCTCCTCTCCATGGAAAAAGTTTCACAGCTCAAGAAACTGAGGCTCACAGAGATCAAGGAACTTGCCTCGGGACGTACAGCCAGCAAGTAGCAGGGCAGGGACTGACACCTTAGCCTGTTAGACTAAGGCCTTTGGTCAGTTTCTTCCACGCGGTACATGTGGTCTTCTGGACACAGGGCAGGCTCAGCTCCCAGTCATCCTGGGTTCTAAAGGACCCTGAACTATCACAGTCACTGTCGTGGAGTCACTTCTCTGCCGGGTGTGACTTTGCAGGTCACGACTGAATGGCAGTGCAAGAGTTCAGCACACAGGCCTCAGAAGATTAGGCCTGGATGAGAGTTTTAGAGCTGGAAGGGACTTTACCATATATATAGCTCTTGAATTTTGCGGATGAGAAAACTGAGGCCTAGGGATTAGGACTAAAGGATTTTCCCAGGTTATTTAGTGAACCAGAAAAGCGTCTTCTGCCTAGAATGAAGACCAGAAACTCAGCACACCAATCGTGAACTAGTGGGAAATGGAGAGAGGGGGTGAAATACTCGAGAGCTCTGCTGGGATAGGTAGGCTTAAGAGTAATGGACATGCAGCCAGAAAAAAGAGCCAGTCTGTGAACCCAGACTGCAAATAACAAATGCAGGGTGGGCTAAAGAGACTCAGTAAGTGACTTCCCAGATTGTGTTTTGTTCCCATAGCATACAGTTGGAAACCAAATGCAAGCCACCAAGGTTGCAGTGAAACGGCGAACAGTTACAGCGTGAATAGTTGTGGGCAGCTGCGGGAGGTCAAGCCACCTGCTCCAAGTTTACAGCTTTGCTAAACTTGGTAAACATTAAAAGTGGAATGGGAGCGTTCCCAGTCTGTACAGCACTCATGTCCTTCCTGGGAGGCCTCCCTCCAGGATGGGGTGGCCTAGGGCTGCTTTCTGTTGGTAGAGGTCAGCGCTGCCAGAGTCTCTAGATGAGACTGAGGGCAGTAGAGATGTCACAGAATCATATCATTACAGAGTTTGAAGAGACTACAGAGCTCCCAGAGAAGATAAGGAAACAGTTCCAGAGAGGAGAAGTGCCCAAAGTTATAAAGTTGGGGCAGAACTTTTATTTTTTCTTACAGTATTTTATTTCTTTCTCCAGGTTTTTACTCACATTTGTTTTTTAAATTAAATTAAAAATTAATCCAAATTAATCCCAAATTAAATCTTTTAGTTAAATACAAATTTTTAATTTATTAGAAGTGACTCCTGAACTTCTGATTTTTGTCCAGTGTTCTGTCCTTCAGAGGTACTCTACCTCATAAGATTTGTAGATGTTGACAAATAGTTACAGTAGTATAGAATGCTACCCCTGGAAGGGACGTGGTTCTTAACTACCACTGTTTCTGGTCGTTACATGACTGGGGGCACTATTAACATTTAGTGGGTAGGGACCAAGTATTCTAAATAGCTTGAAATGTGATCATCTGGCATAACGCATAGTCCAGATACCAAGAATGCCCTTGTTGAGATATATTTAGTCCATCATTTGAGTTTATTGTTGGGGACCCCAAGCCTAGAGGGGCTGGGAAGGGCTTGTCCAGGGTGCTAAAGGGAGTAAGCAGTCCCTGGGTGAATTAGCAGCAACCTTGGTGCCCTCAGCAAAGCGGCCCTCCAACTCCCTCCACACCCAGCTGCTTCTGCACTGCCTCCTAAGCTGTTTCTGGGCTGGCACTTACTTGGACTTCAGGCCCTCCTGTCCATAGGGCTGTAGCAGATACTGGTGCACGAGCTTGTCCCTGAGAGTCCCGGCCAGTTTGATTTTCTTTCTTGATCGGTGCAAGTTGATGATAAAAAGTGTAATGGACCCTCGAACATAGTTGTGGCTGATATCCAGAGAGAGAGAGGGAGAGATGGAAATAGTGGTCTGTTAGATGCTTCTAAACCATTTATGGGCTGCACAGAACAGGACTACCCCAGGAAAGGGCATTTACTTCATGATTTTTGGCCATCCTGGACTTTGAAAGACAGAGAGGCCTTTTTACTGTGGTTTCCTGCAAAGAAGATACCCACTTCCCACCATACGCCTTTTGTTTTTGCTTAAATATATTACAATGATTTTAGAAAATAAAGTATCTTTTTCTGAATATGGAAGGCTGACTGGGAAAAAAAGGCAAAATATAGAGAAACACAGAGAAGAAAAAGAAAAGTCCCCCATAATCCAAGTGTTTTAAGATATGATAACATTTTGGTTGACAACCTTCCAGTATTTTTAGTTTAATAATTTGACAAATATTTACTGAGTTCTTTGACACATACATATATATTTCTCAGTTTTTACATAATTGGGATCACATTGTTAGCATGTTTTTTTTTAGTTCATGAACATCTTCAACATGCTGCCATGTTATTGTATTATATATTCTTCTACTTATAAAAGAATGCTAAGTTCTTCATTCGTAGAAATTTATTTAACTAGCCTCCTCCTTTGGGGACATAGTTGTTAATTTTTTTGCTATTATAAATTATGTGATGAAGGACTTTATTTCCATAAACTTTTTGGACATCATGATTATTTCAGATAGATAAAGTACCGGAAGTTGCAAACACCAGGTCAAAGGGGATGCAGTGCATGAACCCTCATCCGATCTGCTGCTTCATTCTCAGTGGGGCTCCTCCCTGTGGGATCTTTTTGTCCCTGCTCTCTTGAGCCTAGAGTGATCACATGACTGGTGTTGGTCAATGCAATGTGGATGGACGTGTTAAAACCTCTGGGCAGAGGCTTTAGCAAGCAGTCCATATTTTGCCGCGTCTCTTTTCCCTCTGCCAGAAGTCTGACAATGTTCTTGATTAAGGCTGCTCTCTTGATCTGGAATGAGGATGATAAGGAGCAGAGCTACATCTGAGCTGTGACAGATGAGTAGTGTGAAAGAGAAATACATTTTCTTAGTGAAAGCCATGGAGATTTGCAGTTCCTTCATTATTACAGTATAACCTCGTCTATCCTGACTAATACATTTTGATACTACTGATATTATCTAGAAAGCTTGCATCAATTTGCTCTGATCACCTATGCGTGAGAGCACCCATTTCCACATATCCCTAAGAACATCAGATATTAATAATAACCTTTTAAAAGGTTACAGTTTAAGGTTTAAAATATCACCTCTCAAACCCAAGAGGTGATAATGGGATTTCAATGTTGTATTAATTTGTATTTTTAAAAAATTCACACTGAGGCACAGTATTTTTCTTATTTGCCTCTTTGCCATTTCATTTCTTCCTTTGTGAACTGACTGTTCATGCCCTTTGCCTGTTTTCTATTGATTTTTTAAAAAACTATTTATTTATTAAAGATAGTGATCCTTTGTTTTCAGTTATATTGCAAAATTTCCCCCAGTTTTCTTTGACTCAGTTTGTTTACATTGTACTCTGATGTATAAAAATTAAAAACGTTTAGGTAGTCAAATGTATTAATCTTTTTGATTTCTACTTTTGCTACTCCATGATTATAAAACTATTCACTGTTGTGGAATCCTTTTAAACCAGTACAGGACATTCAGAAGCCTGAGAGAACTACATGCTTGTGCACAACAGCTGCTAGCATTATCAACCACATTGCAATGATTTCCTTCTCTCTTGTAGGAAAAAGGACTTGTTTCTAAGGGGTCCCTTAGGGCCCCCTCTGGATGGGGTTAATGAGAGAAAGTAGAAAAAATGGCCTGGTCCTGCCTTCAAAGGAGGAGTTCCAAGAAACTCGAAGTCAACTGAGCCCAGAGGACAATATCAGTCTCTGCAGAAAGAGTGCCCCTCAGCCACTCATCTATGCCCCTAAAGCTGCTAATTAACAATTGAGTGACCAACAGCAGGTTAACACAATAACTTAGATTAAAAAAAATACAGTTTCCAGGGCTCATTCCATTATTTAATCCATTTGTGATTGTGTCTGAGGATTGATATTTTTTAAAAAAATCTCAGTATATTTGGCAGATGAGTTTGGTTTGGGAACCACTTGCCTAGAGCAATCCGTTAAGATTATGTGATTAATTCCCAATGTATATCCTTCTGTCTGTCTGTCTGATGATTTTTCTTGCATCTGTAGGAGGGTACATTATTGCATTCAAGGCTTTTTGGATGCCTGCACTGATATTCTGAAAAATTATTAAGTGATAAATTATTAAACGACTCTTCTATTTAGTTCTTTCTCCTCTGGTCTTTCTTCTCAATCCCCTGAAATATGTGAACCAACTTTTGGAGCCAAATTAGTTCAATCAGAAGAGAACGCCAGTTTATTTTGAGTGGACTTGTGTCATCAGAGACCTGAAGAAAGATGCTGCTAGCCGATGTCAGCATTTGCCATTATTGAAAGTGAAAGTCACATTGTATCCAACTCTATGTATCCATCTACATAGTCCATGGAATTCTCCAGGCCAGAATACTGGAGTGGGTAGCCTTTCCCTTCTCCAGGGGATCTTCCCAACCCAGGGATAGAACCCAGGTCTCCCGCATTGTGGGCGGATTCTTTACCAGCTGAGCCACGAGGGAAGCCCAAGAATACTGGGGCGGGTAGCCTATCCCTTTGCCAGCGCATCTTCTCGACCCGGGAACTGAACCAGGGTCTCCTGCATTGCAGGTGGATTCTTTACCAACTGAGCTATCAGGGAAGCCGTTACCACCATCATTAAAAAAACACCGACTATTTCCATTGGTGGGCTTTAAGCTGTGTGCAAAACCGAAGAAGACGCCATTAACTACAGGTACTCTAGGCTTCAAAGTGTGAGCGAAAATAGGCATGCAAGGGTACCAATTTTCACAGACTGTGGTAAACTCTTCTGCTAACTATCACCAGACAACCTTCTCAAAGGCCAGCAACCCAGGAGGAAAGAGCTGCGTGCTTGCGTTTATGAGTTTCTCCTCTGCAGAGTTAGGGTAGAATGAGCCTTTGGAGACCGCAGAGGAGAAGGGCAGGATGTGGGGAAGTGGTGGGTGGGAGGGAGACCTGAAATCAGAGTATTGCTTCAGGGAAAGCTATCTTTTCAAGCTGCTTGGCAGTGGTCTGATTTCCATTTCCATAGTTCCCTGGGGGAGACAGACCAGCACTGAAAGCCAGCTCAGACACCAACTTGCGGAGGCTCCCATAGGGCTCATCGAGCCTCCTCAGGGAGGGCCTGACACTGAAGACCCCCCTTTCATTCCTTTTTGCTGCTTGGCTGGTGGGCAAGGACATTAAGCAGAGGCCTTTTGGCTGTGAAGACACATTCTTGGCTGGGGAATGCAGCACCAACCTGAAAGCACTATGTTGAGAATCCAGATTCCTGAAAAATGTCCATTCTCTGCCTACAGAAAAATAATTTTGGAGGAGTATCTGCTTGCTAAGAAAATGGGGTCTTATTGAAGGTGTGGCCTGGAGGCAACTGCTGACCTTCTGATGTTGTCGAGTCCAGGTCGCTTTTGGTTCTCTTAGTGCCCCTTTCTATCTGGTGGAACATCTATCTTGCGTCATTGTCTCATTCACGGTGAGACTTTTTCACTAGCAGCAAAGGCCTGTATCTGGAGTTCATCTTTCCGGCTGTTCTTTTGTGGCCTGACATCTCTGTGTTGCCATGGGAGGAGGAGGAAGTGAGTCAGGATGGGGGCTGGAATTGGAATATCATGGATATAAGAGGTGAGGGGTGTCAGTGGGAGGTGCTTCTTGACTTATAGATGAAAAACAGTCCCTATTCTAGAAATATTTTCAGTGAAGCTGGGAGACTAGGAAAGGGAAGGGAAGATGATGCTTTGAAATCCATGTCCATTTCCAGTGAAAGTCTACGTATTTGAAAATTGGGTTGGTCCATTTTCTCCAAATCTAATTCAAAGTTTTTGGGTTCGGTAAGTCAGGCCATGTTTTGCCAAACATCTTTTTCCCAATTTCAAAGCCCCTGTGTATTTTAAGGGAAATTTAATCCACATGTTTTTGATTCATTTACACTTAACTCATCAAAATATTGTTTTGTAAGAGCCATTTGATGTCCAAGAAGCCTCAGGAACCTTTTTATGAGTCTTTAAAAAAACTTCTTCTGAAAAACAGGAAGTCATGCTTTGCCAACAATAAACAAACTTGAACCCCGAAAGACTCAATTTTTCTTCAGTATCCACCAGGCTCCAACTGGTTCTAAACTTGGCTAAGGATCTCAGCTCCTCCCCAGATACATACATTGTGTTAGCAGAATGGTTTATAAAAAGCCTGTTTCCTAGTCAAAACCTGTTTGTTCTCTGAATAAGAAGCCTTAGGGTGAGAACTGCTGTGCTCCAGGTCCTAATTTGTTGGCTCTAGAACAGAAAGCAGAAAAGCACCTGCTCGTGTTGCTATGAGTATCTGACTCAGTTATCGTAAATCAGTCATAAAGACAATGCTTTACTAGGTCAGAAATGACCCACAATGTAAGAGATGCCATGAGAAGCAGTGAGGTATTCAAGCAGAGGTTCATGACTGTCAGCGAGACTATAAAGGGACTTTCTATGTTATACAGGACAACAGGCCACAGATCTCTAAGGGTTCTTCCCAAATGTGAAATTCTTTATATTATTAACGTTGCTGTTTGTATATGCATGTGATACTGTGGAACCTTTGGAATTTAATACGATTATACTAATGCAAATAATTGGCAAGAGGCTTGGCACATAGCAAATGTTCAACATATACTTGAGTGCAGGAGCTATTTTAAAAGACCTTTTTTTGGGGTTATTCTATCAATAAACTTATACTTTCTCATCAATTCCCTGTTTTGATATGTATTTTTGGAGTACTGGTCAAGACTGAACCACATGAAGCTGACATGCCCACTCTGGGATGGTTTTGTGACCTTGGTCTCTTTGGCTACAAACAAACCAAGTGGATCAGGAGTGCTTCCTGATCATGTTGTGGAGGGTGAGGGGGCTCAGCAGGGAATGTGGCTTCCTACAGAGAAAGGGCAGAGACACTTTATCCTTGTGCCCATCTATCTAAGGCACTGGACACCCACTGACATGGAGGAGATCTGCAGACTCAGCCAGCTCATCCTCAGCTTCCTCAGTGTGTCTACTGGGGGCTTTCTTCTCTAATAAGAACAAAAAGACCTTCACCCTAGTAATCTAAGGTCATCGGTGACATAGATTAATAATGTTGTTTCTTTATTTTTTTTTTAATAGGGAGGAGGGATGGAACTGGCAGAAGCAGTTTCCCCGGAGAGGTTCTGGAATGACTTCCCATAGAAAGTACAGGAGATCTGGTGATGGAGAGAGAATATTGAATACAACGAATGATTTTATGCTGGTGAATGCAAAATTCTTAAGCACTCCACCATATCCCTTTCTTCTGGCCAATGTGGTGACAGCAAAGGGGAAGAGAGCTAGAAGTATAAAGCACCGGTGATGCCCTGATGCCTCGTTTCTGCATTCATTCATAAAACATTCAGTGGCCCCTTCTTCAGGCCAGTCACTCTGTGGGACACCAAGAATACAACAATGCATGAGGCACTGGCCCTGAGTGCATGGTATATTCAGAGTATCAGTGACAACTTCCCACAAGAATGTCAAAGAGCATCAGGATGAACACTGGGATGAAACCAAGTGAGGAGACCTCTCTGAGGACCCTCCAAATTCTGCTAAACCCAGGGCCTGGCTACTGACATTTTCTCCTGGGTCTGCAGAGCCATAGTATAAAGGGCACCGACTGATGTGCTTCCCAAAAGAGACAAAAGGTGCCAAGAGAACTTTTCCTCTCTTGAAGCTGGGAGTCCACTTTTTGGGTGGTTACCTCAAGGCCAGGGTGGAGACAAGGAACACAATGTTTCCTTGTATGTTGATCAGATAACTCCAACCAAGGCCATAAGCAGTCACTCTCTGTCAGCTATTGGATTGGGCTTCCTGTCGAGCAAAAGGGACGTTGAAAGCCTCTGGCCTCTGCCCAATCCAGCCTCCTCTCATCCACAATAGGCACTTGTATCTATAGACAAGACAACTGGCCCCTGGCCCCCTTGTGCTCAGAGTGATTCTTTGAAAAATCTTATCATGATAAATTAATTGGCATGGCTCCTCTGTCATCAGGGAGGGGAAGGGGCATCTGTTGTAACCTGACCACGGGGACTCTTTGTGCTCTCCACTGCCGGTGATCGGCCCTGATAGGCTCGCTGGAATGAAGGTCTGGCTGGAGGAACTTGCTTCCTTCTTCCTCACTCCCACTCCACACAAGGTTTCTCTGCCTTAAGAGAAAGGGTTCTTATTTCCAGGGCTGCCTACTCTGCTCCTTAAATTGGAAGCAATGTAAGAAAGTCATATTTGGTCAGGTGGGTTTTGCTTTAGGCTCTGTTTTAAGTTTTTACCTTATGATCCTCATGTTTTAAAATACTTTATCTGCTAAACTTTATGTACTAATTATGTTTCCTACTTCTTAAAAGACAACCCCAATAACCTCAGCTTCAGATGAAATAGAGGATACCCATCCCCGTTACTGTGCTGATTGTTCAAGGTTTGGCCCCCTAAAAAAAGGAAGCCCAGATTTTATTTAACCGTCTAACCTTTAAAATAGCTGAAATGGTTTTCAAAATACTGAAATGGCGGTAAAGCTGACATGACTAGCTTTGGGCACTCCCAGCTTGAGATGCACTGGTACATGGTTAGGTTTCCAGTGGTACAGCTCTCCAACATGCATCTTAGAAAAGTAGGCTTATTTACTCAAGTTCTGCTGGTATATCTTAGGAACAGCTTTTATATCTCTAGTTTTGGTTCAGGCGTAGGCACACAAATAAGCCTCCTGGGGATTACATCAACTGGCTGAGAGAAAATGCTTAATAAAAATTTGTTGGATGAAGTATAAAAATGGCATGTATCTTCATGAACATTTCATGAATAATTCCTCTAAGTGTGAGAAAGGGGTTTTACTTGGAGAAAAAACCGTTTATCAGAAATCATTTGAAACTTGCAAAGAGTGGGTCTAGTGAATCCAGAAGCAGTTTTCAGTGTCCTGAAGGGGTCCAATGTAGTATGATGTTCTCAAATGGGCCTAGAAATTCTCAGGGGTGGTCTCTGTGCCATCTCTCTGAACACTTACTTGTGGTGGTTCGTGCAGTGAGCATAAATCCTTAGTTTGTCCCGGATCACTCGGCCTGGCCGGGGCTTCCGCTGGAGCCCAGCCACATGCACGGCCAGGACTTTGGGGCCGATCAGGCGCTTGTACAGGAGAGAGAGCCAATAGTCCTGAGGGGAACAGAGAAACAGAGTCAGAGAGCGACATATACTCGGGTGTTCTGAGTAAACATACAGGCACAAAGGCCAGAAAGCACTTCAGACCAGGAGTACAGGGGGAATCAGGACGGCAAGACTCCAACCCTGTAAGCAAGGTCACCACAATGAAGCACTCACCTCCAGTTCATATGAAATGGGCACTATCTAAAGAGGCCTTTGGAGCCGACCAAACGAGGAAATGCCCATGGGGCAAACCCAGAGTGGCACACAAAGCAAATGAATCAGGTTTTCACACATAAAAGAACAACCAGCTAGGGCCTTGAATTTTCCACTTTCTTTTCCTATGACTTTTACTTTTGGCACAGATGGTAAAGAATCTGCCTGCCACGCAGGAGACCTGGGTTTGAGCCTTGGATTGGGAAGATCCCGTAGAGAAGGGAATGGCAACCCACTCCAGTATTCCTGCCTAGAGAATCCCGTGGACAGAGGAGCCTGATGGGCTGTAGTCCATGGGGTCACAAAGAGTCAGACAGGATTACTGAGCAACTAACACACAAACGCTACTTTCATACTGGTTATGACTTCTGTTTAATTACAGAATGTAAGGTTTCCAATCCTTTAGGATAGTCACTAATATGAGAATCCAAAATGTCACCTTTCAAATATTGTCACTAAAGTCGTTTCTGTGGTGGGAGGAGGATGAAGCCCCTTCAGACAGGAGACCAGAGTCCTGAAGTGAGGCAAAGTGAAAGTCGCTCAGTCATGTCCGACTCTTTTCGACCCCATGGACTATACAGTCCACAGAACTCTCCAGGCCAGAATACTGGAGTGGGTAGCCTTTCCCTTCTCCAGCAGATCTTCCTGACCCAGGAACTGAACCAAGGTCTCCTGCATTGCAGGTGGATTCTTTACCAACTGAGCTACCAGGGAAGCCCAGAGTCCTAATTCCCAGAGTCAAAAATGCAAACAGGAGAATGTAAACCATGGCGCTAATTCTCAGTCATCCTCAATAAATCTAAACTAAAAAGTTTAGTTCTTTTAGCCACTCCAGGGTCCATTTGTAACTGATTAATAAATACTGAATCTGTAATCCATACATGTATTTGAACTTACAAAAGCCTGTTTACTGCCATCTTAATTTCTACTGTTGCTATTATCATGTTTTATTTTTATATTTGACACACAACATATTTTGTATTTATTTTGTATTTGCTTTTAAATCCTACTATGGGGTAATGACTTAAAGTGTTTATAACTCATCATATAAACAGGGCCTCCTAGTTTGTTTAGGAGCTTCCTCCCTCCCTGCCAATTCTGGAATTCAGTGGACATCCTATTGAGTGCAGGCATGCTATTCAAGATCTTAAAGACATCAGCTTTGTTTTCAGAGCCTTCATCTTTTCAGACAGAAGCCTCTTAATAATCTACCCCCCTCCAACTTTTGTAGTCATAACATCAGGTGCTTAGAAAGTTCTGGTGAACTGCATAAATCTGAACAAAGTCCTAAAGCTCCTTTGTCACCAGAATAGCTCCAGATCTTCCCTGAGCACTAACCTCTGCCCAAATATTTACCTTATTTAACTTTAAGTGCCATTGGGATGGCAGCTAGATATGGTTTCCTTATATTTAAAATGACTAATATGTCATCATTGTCAATCATGCAGATGAGAAGAAAAACTCATTGGTCCAATTTGCTCTTACTTGACTATTATTTGGTTTGAAGTAACCTTTGTGAAGTTATTATCATAGTCACAATATTTTCAATGGGATGTCTATGTTTTTCTCATTGATTTGTAACATAACTTTTAATACTAGTGGAAGAATCCTTTGGAATATGTATAAAACAAATATTCTGTACAAGTTTGTAGTTTGCTTTTTATCACTTTTTATGATGTTTATGACACAGAGAATTTAAAAAAATTATAGAAAAACATATCAATCTTTTTCTTTTGATTTTTTCCTTTTCTTTTATTCTTAGAAAGTCCTTCCTTACACAAGGATCAGATCAATCTGATCCTCACTGACACTTTTTCTAGTTCTTTTTATATTACCATTTAAAAATTTAACCTTTTAACTCACTGAAAAAATACTTTGGTGCATGGTAATAACTCTATTGAGCTTCCCTGGTGGCTCAGAGGTTAAAGCGTCTGCCCGGGTTCAATCCCTGGGG
>SJYQ01019116.1:104187-141859 GCA_006410935.1 Redunca redunca
ACTGATATATGATACACATACTAATATACAATACATTATGATATATAACATAAATGATACATATATAATAATATGTGTATTATATAACACATGTATAAAATCTCATGTTATATAGAATACATATATAAATATATAGAAGGACTTCCCAGGTCTCACGGGTGAAGAATCCACCTGCCAATGCAGGAGATGCAGGAGATTCGGTTTGACCCCTGGGAAGATACCTTGGGGGAGGAAATGGCAACTGACTCCAGTATTCTTGCCTGGAAAATCCCATGGGCAGAGGAGCCTGACTGGCTATAGTCCATGGGGTTGCAAAGAGTCAGACATGACTGTGCGACTGAGCACACACACAAATATATATGTAAATACATGCAGATATATTTTATGATTTGCATATCATGATACACATATTGATGAGCACTATTATATATACTATATAATAAATCCGTATTACATGGACTTTTCTATTTTTTCTTACACTGAACTCTCCATTTAAAAATATCAGTTTGATATCATTTTCATAATAATTAGCATTTTAATCTGCAGATTCAAGTTTACTGCATTATAATTTTTCCTTTTCTTTCTAACATTCCTTAAGTAAATTCTGAAAGTTTTCTGTTTGTAGTGGTTGTTGTTGCAGGGAAGTTTGAAGCGAGCACAAATTTTATTCTATGTTTGGTTAGCCTCCTTGTTTTCTATCTCTTGTGTCCTGTCAGGATCCTTATAGGAGTCATGTTTTATTCTTAACATTGGAACTTTTACCAGGAATGTGTCAATGTGAGTTTCTGCATTAATTTGCCTGTATTTGGGGACTACTTTTAATCAGAAAGACAAGACCTTTTTCTTTAAACATAGCTTCAAATTCTTATGTATCTGCTTTCCATATACAAGAGCATATATGTAACTTAATGACAATTCTGAAGCACATGAGAACCCATCACCCTTCTCAAAAGCTACCAGAATACCCACACTCTTGCATCTAGTTATGTGAGTCTTCCTTTTCTCATTTTTGTTTTTTTGCTGTCTTGCTTCATAATTTAGTTTTATCTCTGTATTTGCACCTAAGCAATATATTATTTAATTTGTTAGTTTTATAAAAATGGCATCACATGATATGTGATTTTCTGTGACTTACTTTTGTGACATAACATTAGGCCCTGATTCATTTAGGTAGTACACATACTAAGAGTTTGTGCACGCTAAGTAGCTTCAGTTGTGTCCAACTCTTTGTGACCCTATGGACAATATCCCAACAGGCTCCTCTGTCCATGGGATTCTCCAGGCAAGAATACTGGAGTGAGTTGCCATGCCCTCCTCCAGGGGATCTTGCCCACGCAGGGATCAATCTTGTGTTTCCTATGTCTCCTGCATTGGTAGGCAGGTTCTTCACCACTAGCGTCACCTGGGAAGCCCACTTAGTATTCCTTTTCAATATTGTATGATACTCCACTGTGTAGAAATACTACAGTTTATTTATCCATTCTTCCGATGGATATTTGAGTTGTGTTCTGCCTTTTCTATTTGAACATTCTTGTTCCTGTTTCCAAAGACCCAGGTGAAGAAATCTGGAGAAGCTTTACTTACTCCAACTGTGATTGTAAACCAGCAGTAGCCTCATCACCTGGGTGCTTCTTAGAAATGAAATTCATGGACTTTATCATGGGTGTACCGAATCAGAATGTCCGGGGGTGAGGCCCCCAAATTGTGTAGCTTTCTAGGTGATTCAGATGCTTGATAAGGTTAGAGAAGCACTGTTCTACAGTACAAACCTAAGAGAGGAATTGCTGGGTTACATGCAGGAAGGCAATGGCAACCCACTCCAGTACTCTTGCCTGGAAAAATCCCATGGATGGAGGAGCCTGGTAGGCTGCAGTCCACGGGGTCACTAGGAGTTGGACACGACTGAGCGACTTCCCTTTCACTTTTCACTTCCATGCATTGGAGAAGGAAATGGCAACCCACTCCAGTGTTCTTGCCTGGAGAATCCCAGGGACAGGGGAGCCTGGTGGGCTGCCGTCTATGGGGTCGCACAGAGTTGGACACGACTGAAGTGACTTAGCAATAGCAGCAGCATACAAATATTCAGGCTTACAAGATAATGCCAAGTTATTTTCCAAAGTGATTCCAATTATTCCAACTTACACGTCCTCCAGCAGTGTCCGTGTGAGTTCCCTGTGATCCACAGCCTTGCTAGTACCTGTTATTTTCAGATCTTTAACTTTTACCAATCCAGTGGGCATAAAATATCCATTTCTTTTCATATGTTGTTTAAAAAATCCTTATTCATGTCTAGTTCATAAGGATATTTTATGTTTTCTTTTAAAACTTTTAGAGTTTCTTCTTTCATAGTTAAGTCTTTAAAAGCCAAAGTGAACATCAAATTTGCACCTTTGCTTAGCTCTCTGCACTGTTTGCAGACTCCTTTCTCACCCTTATTCTACTCTCAGTTCCCTATCTATCCAACCTTTTTTTTTTAAAAAAAAACTTCACTTTCCCTCTCTCACTGTCCTTATTTATCCCTCATATAAACAAGCAGAATCAAATTATATTTCCTTCCTTCCTCCCTTTCTTTTCTTTCTTTTATTTTGCTACAAATATGTGTCATTTATATAATCACAAATAAAATTAAACAAATGGAATAATTCCTGAATATCTCTAAAGGAAATGACATGAAAAGTGAAGAAAAAATCTTTATGCATAGGGCAGGTAGGAAAAAAATAAAGAATGCACACACACATATATATCTAATAACAAAGACAAAAAAACATTGCATGAAGGATGGAATATAAAGAGAACTTTTCAAACAATAAGAATCATAAAGAAGGAAAGCAAATATATTAGATTTTCACATCAACAAGAAAAAAAATCCAAAGCAAGGATTGCATTGCAATTTTCAAGGGACAAAGAGAGACTGAACAGACATTCTTTAAGTGTATCAGGCATGAGGAGAGGTTGAAGAAAAATAGTGTCCATTTATTAGTTTGAGAGGGAAAACAAATAACAGATGACACTAGAACGACAGAGGTTTTAAATCTTTTCTTTTTCTTCAGTATTTGTCAAAAAGTCAATTGTGGTCTGAAAGCTAGAAAATGCAGTATATAGAGTAAGTTGAACCAAAATAAATGGGAAAAAAGAAAGAAACTGATGGAAGGCTGCAGAATTTACTGGATTAATCACTGAACCATGTGTTCCATGAGGTCTAAGACTACTTACCCATTTCTAAAGCTCATGCCTAGTAGAATGCCTGACTTACAGGAGGTGCTAGAATTCAGTCATGGACTAGGTACTATGTTTAAGGCCCCATACAAGGCAGTAGGAATATAGTGGTGGATAAGACAGATTCAGTTCCTGCCAACATAAAGTTTATAATCTTAGCAAGAAAAATAGTCCTTCAGCCAGTGAGTTAGGTGATGAATTTCATTAGAGCTAATGGTAATGAGAAATCTATGAGACCATGTCATATCATAGAAGATGTGGCCCAGTATGGGGTGGAGGGGTATGGACAGGGAAGTTTTGTTGCCAGAACCAGCCTGGACCTCAACCTGGGGTCTGGCTTCCTGGGAGCAGACTGGAGCTTTGGAGTGTGCACCACTATGCTGGAAAGGTGGCAAGGGGCAGTTGCTAATGGAGATGTGATCAGGGTTTGGGCTTGTAGCCTGGGTTGTCTACACTGCATGACCATAAGACGATAAGACCCTTAGTGACTAGAAATTAGACTAGTCACTAGAAATTCTATTTTAGAAGAATATTTAACAATGTCAAAAGATGTCCAATATAGTATGCAGAAAAAGGACAGACTCTATTTTATTTTGAGGGGTTAAAAAAGTGTCTCTGCAATTAAAGGATATACACTCGAATGAAAACAGTTATCTCCGAGTGGTTCTCCTTTCCTTCTTCCAGTTCCTTGCAAGGCCTATCCTCCCACACCTCTGCGTCTTCAGAAATACCATTCCCTTTGTCTAGAGTACTTCTTTCACCCATGCCCTACCTAGCTAACTCCTTCTCATCATTTTTGGGGTTTCTGCCTAAGTGGAATTTCCTTTAGCGGCCTCTCTGAAGCCCATGTCCAGGTTTGGGCTTCTCTTGTATGTGATCCTGGGAAGCCAGAGGTTTCCCCCCTCATAGCGATTTTCATAGTGTTTGTTAATTGCCCATTTACTAGTTCATTCTCCACTAGACCCTCAGTGACACCAGAGTCCATATCTGTTTTAACAATGTCAAGAAACATTTCTAGAGTGATTAATATGTGCTTCACATGTATTGTCTCATTGACTTTACCAGTAAATTCTGAGGAAGCACTGTTATTTTCCTTTTTACAGGTGAGGATACTGAGGCTTAGACATAGATATAAAGCAAGGTACTGAGGTGGCAGAATTGTAGCTCTAGCCTCAGTGTTGAATAAATATTTGTTGAATTAATGGATGAAAATACTAAAATTACATAGATAAATTTCACCATTGCCATTCTCTGAATCTATGATTAAAATATGTTGCTAGAATTAAACATACTGGCATGATCAAATGGGTAAGATGTCAGTATGCAGCCAAACATCTTGTCTCACTGATTAGTGAATTCATTCTGCTGCTGCTGCTGCTAAGTCGCTTCAGTCGTGTCTGACTCTGTGCGACCCCATAGACGGCAGCCCACCAGGCTCCCTGGTCCCTGGGATTCTCCAGGCAAGAATACTGGAGTGGGTTGCCATTTCCGAAGAACTAACCTGGGACAAAAGTGATAATCAACTGAGCACTGCAGGGAAGAGAAAGAGTGCAGGCTGCCAGAATCTCAACTTAAGTTGGGGTTCAGCAAACAGAAAAGTCCGTGATAATAATAAATCTGCTTTTCACTAGGATGTCAGATTTCCTAAATTCACTGCGTTCTTCTTAATTTTCTGAGGGATTCTCTGAAGTAATAAGTTACACATTATTATTATCTACCCTCAGTTGCTATTTCTTTGAAACTGTCTTCTGACACAGAGCTCCTAAATACCTTAAATTTCCTAGGTGTTAGGAACATCTGTGGTTCTAATGAGGTTACTCTTACTGGGCTCCTGGATGGGGATGGTCACTGGAAAGACCAAGTGTATTGAGAAGTTTGGAACTTTCAGCTCTACTCCCCCATTCTCTGGAGAGCGGAGAGGAACTATAAATGGAGTTAATAATTGATAATATCTACATGAGGTAGCCCTCATAAAATCCCCAAAATATGAGGTTTGGGAGCTTCTGGGTTGGTGAACACATCCATGTGTTGGAGGCTCCTATGTACCTGACTCTTCTGGACCTCACCCTATGTATGTCTTCAACTGGCTGTTCATCTGTATCCTTCATCATATAACACACTGATTAACTTAAAAGTGTTTCCCTGAGTTCTACGAGCTGATCTAGCAAGTTATCAAATCTGAGGAAGAAAGGCAAAGGAATGCTGATTTAGAGATGGTGTTGGTCAAAAGTACCAGGGACAACCTGGGACTTGCAATTGGCATCTGAATTTGGGGCAGTATTGTAAGAGAGTCCTTAAGTTGTGGGATGTGACACTAACTCTAGATAGATGGTGCCAGAACTGCACTGAATTGTAGGGCACCCAGCTGTTGTCAGCTAATTGGTTGGTATGAAAAGAAATCCACATGCTGTGCTAGAATTGCTATGAGTATGGCAGCAGTGTGAGAGTAAATGAAAAAAGTGAGTTTCCCCTAAACAGATTCCTGGTTCCAGGCACAGTTATTTTTTATCCAGGATGCAGGGCAATATGCTAGGACTAATCCCTTCTCTAGAACGCCAGGACCCTGGGAGAAAGTATATCACTTCCTTGATCTTAAAACATACAGCAGGGTCTTTCAGCCTTGACACTCTTGGTAGCTTGGGTCTGATGATTGTCTGTTGTGGCAGGTTGTCCTGCACACTGCAGGATATTTAGCAGCATCCCCAGCCTACAACTTCTAGATGCCAGTAGCATACCCTTCCTCTAGTTGTGACAACCAGAAGTGTCTTCAGATACTGCCAAATCTCCCCTGGGAGTCCTTATTTGGCAAACCACTGATCTAGAAAGTGGAAAGTAGAAAATACTGGTGCATCCCATACTTCATAGAGTATCTCATAAATATATGTAGACACACTCATACTTGTTTATTTATGGAGTGGATAGCCTTTCCCTTCTCCAGGAGATCTTCCCAACTCAGGCATCGAACCCAGGTCTCCCACATCGCGGGCGGATTCTTTACCAGCAGTGTGCAGTGGAAGTAAATAGTATCCCATTAAACCTAACATTTTATGTTTGATGAATGTCTAAGATCTTAAGAATGATTTAGGAATATTCCTCCTAATCACCCCAGTTAACTATTTTTAAGCATGGAAAACTTGTGCTATGCTCTTTACTTTTGCAATGGAGTTAGTTCCCTGGACATCTTTGGATTTCCAGACACTTGTGTATGATCCTAGCAGAGGCAGAGAAGCAGGAGCTTTGGAGTTAAGCACACTGGGATTGAGATTCATATATAAATTTCATTTATTTGTGATCATTGCAAGTAACTCAGCTGCTTTAAGCCACAAGTTCCTCAACCATGAGGACCTTTCTTGCTTGAATCATGATGAACTTTAAAAGAGACAAGGTTTCGGAAAATGTTTGGCCCAGTTCTGGAAGGTAGAATCAGTTCCTATTGACTAATGTTTTCTTTCTTCTGGTGCTTTTCACTCAGGAAGCAGGAGTAAGGGGAAGCTCTCATCCCAGTGGCTAGTGCTGCAGAATATTCTTTCAGCTTCTTGAAACAGAGAAGGCAGGTGGCAGAGTCATGCTGGGAAAATCAAGGAGGACTCTTGAGTGTGACTTATAGCTTTCACCTCAAGTGGGTAAGAAGTTGAGAGGCAGTAAGTGAAGACTGGGCTTGAGTGGGTAGGGCTTTGACAAGGATAATGTCCTCACAAAGTGATAGGGCTGCTGGTACAGAGGTTTTGTTTCACTCAGGAGACCTCTTTGACATCATTTTTTTTTTTTTTCATCTATAATGGAACAGAACTAACTGAAGTCAGACTTGGATTTTAGTTCAACTTTAGTACTTCCTGGGTGTGACTACTACCTTGGGCAAGTTACTCTCCCCTCTAAGCCTCAGGATCGTCATCTGTAAAACAGGATAACACTTGTGCCTACCTCTGAAGATGTTATGAAGATTAACGTAAAAATGCAAGCAAAGGTCCAGTGCCTAGTGAGTAACAGACACTGAGAAATACCAGCTGATATTACTATTAATAATCATCTACTATAAATGCTGTGCTATGGAATGGGAAAGACTAGAGATCTCTTCAAGAAAATTAGAGATACCAAGGGAACATTTCATGCAAAGATGGTCTCGATAAAGGACAGAAATGGTATGGACCCAACAGAAGCAGAAGATATTCAGAAGAGATGGCAAGAATACAAAGAAGAACTGTACAAAAAAGATCTTCACGACCCAGATAATCACAATGGTGTGATCATTCACCTAGAGCCAGACATCTTGGAATGTGAAGTCAAGTGGGCCTTAGAAAGCATCACTACGAACAAAGCTAGTGGAGGTGATGGAATTCCAGTGGAGCTATTTCAAATCCTGAAAGATGATGTTGTGAAAGTGCTGCACTCAATATGCCAGCAAATTTGGAAAACTCAGCAGTGGCCATGGGACTGGAAAAGGTCAGTTTTCATTCCAATCTCAAAGAAAGGCAATCCCAAAGAATGCTCAAACTACGGCACAATTGTACTCATCTCACACGCTAGTAAAGTAATGCTCAAAATTCTCCAAGCCAGGCTTTAGCAACACATGAACCGTGAACTTCCAGATGTTCAAGCTGGATTTAGAAAAGGCAGAGGAACCAGGGATCAAATTGCCAACATCCGCTGGATCATCGAAAAAGCAAGAGAGTTTCAGAAAAAACATCTGTTTCTGCTTTATTGACTATGCCAAAGCCTTTGACTGTGTGGACCACAATAAACTGTGGCCAATTCTGAAAGAGATGGGAATACCAGAGCACCTGACCTGCCTCTTGAGAAACCTGTATGCAGGTCAGGAAGCAACAGTTAGAACTGGACAGGGAACAACAGACTGGTTCCAAATAGGAAAAGGAGTACGTCAAGGCTGTATATTGTCACCCTGCTTATTTAACTTCTATGCAGAGTACATCATGAGAAATGCTGGACTGGAAGAAGCACAAGCTGGAATCAAGACTGCCGGGAGAAATATCAATCACCTCAGATATGCAGATGACACCACCCTTATGGCAGAAAGTGAAGAGGAACTAAAAAGCCTCTTGAGGAAAGTGAAAGAGGAGAGTGAAAAATTTGTCTTCAAGCTCAACATTCAGAAAACGAAGATCATGGCATCCAGTCCCATCACTTCATGGGAAATAGATGGGGAAACAGTGGAAACAGTGTCAGAGTTTATTTATGGGGGCTCCAAAATCACTGCAGCTGGTGACGAAATTAAAAGACACTTACTCCTTGGAAGGAAAGTTATGACCAACCTAGATAGCATATTAAAAAGCAGAAATATGTTGCCAACAAAATCCGTCTAGCCAAGGCTATGGTTTTTCCAGTGGTCATGTATGGATGTGAGAGTTGGACTGTGAAGAAGGCTGAGCACCGAAGAATTGATGTTTTTGAACTGTGGTGTTGGAGAAGACTCTTGTGAGTCCCTTGGACTGCAAGGAGATTCAACCAGTCCATCCTAAAAGAGACAAGTCCTGGGTGTTCATTGGAAGGACTGATGCTGAGGCTGAAACTCCAGTACTTTGGCCACCTCATGTGAAGAGTTGACTCACTGGAAAAGTCCCTGATGCTGGGAGGGATTGGGGGCAAGAGGAGAAGGGGACGACAGAGGATGAGATGGCTGGATGGCATCACTGACTGGATGCACATGAGTTTGGGTGAACTCTGGGATTTGTTGAAGGACAGGGAGGCCTGGTGTGCTGAGATTCATGTGGTCCAAAGAGCTGGACATGACTGAGTGACTGAACTGAACTGAACTGAGGCTTCCCTAGTGGCTCAGTGGTAAAGAATCTGCCTGCAATATGAAAGACGTGGGTTCAGTCCCTGGGTTGGGAAGATCCTTGGATAAAGAAATGGAAACATGCTTCAGTATTCTTGACTGGGAAATCCCATGGATTTCTTGGGAGGCTATAGTCCATGGTGTTGCAAAAGAGTTGGACATGACTTAGCAACTAAATAACAATATGTATTGTATTTGAATATATTTTAGAAAGGATGAATGATAGGAAAAATAAGGCCCAAGGTAGACAAAATACAATTCAAGCAACTAGCCAATCAAACGAGAACAGAAGATTAAGTATATATGGGAGAAAAACACAGGAACAAGATAGAAAGAAAAAGTGGGCCATAACAGATAAAGGTTAAAAGTGAAAAGTGCCACTTTTAAGAAAAAGTTGGGGGCCAGTTACTTGTGTGAATCAAACTCTTGGAGAATCAGGTCAGGGACAAGTTTTCACTAGAAATGAATAAATAGGTAGTAGATGTTTTTGGTCTATATATCATCATCATTATCATCAGTCTCTAGAAATGGAGAAGGGGAAGACAGAGGATGGGATGACTGGATCATCTACTCAATGGAGATTAATTTGAACAAACTCCAGGAGATAGTGAAGGACAGGGAAGCCTGATGTGCTGCAGTCCATGAGGTTGCTGCAGCCCATGGGGTCACAAAGAGTTGGACATGACTGAGCGACTGAACAACAATAGAAATGAATAAATAGGTAGTAGATTTTTTTGGCCTAGATATCATCATCATGTTATGCCCAGAGTCCGAGTCCCCAAAACTGAAAGAATAAGACGTCCACAGCAATGCAAAAGCACAAAGGGAGTTTATTGCCAGCTCGAGCCGGGGTTCAGGCCACATCCCACGCAGTGGAATCTGACAAGAGCCCTGAGCTCCGGATCGCAGCTGCTTATATGCAGTCCTTTGTTCTAGAAGCGGGGCAGTACACGCATGCGCAAACATTTTTTTGAGCCTCACGTCTTATTCTGATTGGCTCAGGCCAGGCGTATGTGAGGACCTATCTGATTGGCCAGAGTCATAACCTCTGGAAGCCCCGGAAGCCCCGGAAGAATGACTCAGGCGTTATCTTGAGGCCTAGTGTGGCTTGCCGAGCCTGTCATGGCTCCAGTTAGGTCCCAACAATCATTCTACATTTGGTGAGCACTGGACAAACAGAAATAACTAGGACACAGTTTCACACCTTGAAGAGCTCAAGAATTTAACTTGGTGAAAGCCAGTAATGTCTTTAAGTAGATTCTGAGTAAATTCTGAGGTCCCATCTCTCTAACTGACTTATCCTTTCGGTGTTGGTAGACAGAGGATACAAGTGTGTGACCTTGAGCAGATCTCCTCTTTTATTCCAAACCTTTTTTGTCCCCAAAGTATTTGAACAAATCAGAGAAGTGCATGTGAGGTGCTTAGAGAAGAGGCTTCATAATAACAGGCTGCCTTCTGGACAGGCTACAGAAGATGGAGATTCCTGGAAGTGTCTAGAGAGGAGCTGGTTCACTCCTTGGTTCAGGGCAGCAGAATGCTAACACCTTTCTGAATAAGAAAGAGTCAAGTTAAGCCTGTTGAAGTCAGCCACAGACTTAACCGCAGCTCCAAAAGGCCAAAGTCAGGGTCAACCAATCCCAGAGGAGATATTTTCTTGACAAATCTGATGAGCTCAGGGGATTCAGAACCCCAAAGTGAAGGTGGTCTCCACCCAGACAGCTCTAGGAAAGCCCGTGGAACATTTCGTTGTCCACAAGCTATTTTGCAGCTGTTTCAATTAAAGAATTAAACTGTATCTGAGTAGCAGCAACATCCCCCAGAGCCAAATTGGATTTCTCCTTGGAAAACGAGCTACAGACCACATCTTTATTGTGCAGACACTCATTAACAACAACAACAAAAAAAACACAAAAAACAAAAACCAGTAGGAGAAAGATGTTTTCCTGCTTTGGAGACTTTAAAAAAGCATTTAATTCAATTTGGCATGCATGGCTGAACCTAAAATGGCTACAGTGTGTAACTGGTGGGAAAGCATGACCAACTTGCAGCTCTGTCTATCAATCCATCCTCCACAGGACAAGTACACCTCACACTCAGCTGGGGTTAGCAGAAGGGGTTAGCTCCCTTTACTTTTTCTGAACACTGGCAAGGGGCTTTCAATGCTTCAGTTACTTCTAAGGTCAAGATCTTTCCTGAGGAAAAGAAATGCTGGCTGCAGATAGCTAGATTAGCTGCCCCACCTCTCCCCTTGCTTCTGGGCCGAAGTTAAATTGCTGGGGAAGGCCACACTGATAGACCCTAGGATCATCTGCAGAGAGATGGAAAAACCAGTTGTCAGGAGATTGTCCCAAATAACTTCACATTTTACTGTTTTAAGTGTAGGATATGCTGTCTGTGCTTGTATGGGGTCCATTAAGGTTGTCTCAATTCCAGACTCGGCTCTACAAGACCCATCTCCAGTGGATCCAGGCCTCGCAGTATATCAGACTTCAAGGTGCAAGGTAAGATCTGTCATTTAAGGAGACACTGTGTATCTAATGGCTTTTAGGATATTTTCATTGCTATCAGACATTCTGTGATTTTAAAATAATAATTAACTTTTCAGTCACCAAAGTATATTTACTACTCCAAAGCCAGGGCATGTGTGTAGAAATATGGAAAAGATGAAGAATCTAGCTGGGGATAGACAGAGAACCTTTGTTCCCCTTCATTTCCTATAATAGATGCTGGAAGGTACTTTGTTCCTTTTTTTGAAAACCAAAGAAGTGTGTAGGGTTTCGAGGTAGTTCAGGGAAGGGAGTAAGTAGTTCTTGTGGGAAAAAGCCACCTCCATCAGGGAATCTTGAGAGGAGGAGACAGAGGCAACAGAGACTGCATCTGTCCCGTACCTTGGGTCTAGTTCTCATGGTGACCACTTTTGTCAACATCAAGTGAAGAGAGGGACTGGTAGCTAACTGGCAAAGCCATGTTGCCAACCTGGATCATTCTTAGCAGAAAATACACTAGAAACGAGATTAACCAAAGTAGTCCTTTGTATGGCATTTTTTTTTTCTGGATTGGGGCTTGATTTTTTTTTTTTAATGATGCTGCCCTCTGATCAGAGACGATAAGCTGTCCTCCTGGCTGGACACAGCACAGAACCATTGGAAGAGGTCTTTATTTCCAGCCATTACCTCATCCTTACTATTCAGGGAGGGATTGAGGGTTAGTGACAGGAACACTTTGGAGCAAGTATTTTGCCAATATATATTATTATTCTTAATAAGTGCAAATGGGAAACCCAAGTATGAACTCAGTAATTACCTTTGATATTTCCCCACATATTGGAAATCAATCATTACAAACCTAAGAGCTTCACTTATGGGGCTTTACAGACTTTGCACAAAGAAATGTTAATTGATGGGGAAGCTGGAAAGAACAGCAACCTTGGCACAGAAACCCAGTATGAAATAAAATATGGACTCTTTGAAATGTGCAAAATTTTCAAAGTTCAAAAGAAAGTCCAGTTCCAGGAAACTGCCAGCTGGAGAACAGCTTATTGAACCCTGATGAAGACATTATTATAAACTTCATTACATAATTTGATAATTCTGACATTTGCAAAAGCACTGACATAAGTCTTGAATTGCACAAAGTCAAATTCTCCCTGCAAAAGAAGCTGGATGGAAAATTTTATTCTAATTTTTCTCTGATCACCATTTCTTAGTTTTAAGTGACAGCAGTTGTTTTAAAAGTATAAGTGGGACACTGAAAATGCATTTAAAATTTCCCTTATAATTAAGAAGTAAAGTCCGTGTTATATAGGTTCACTACCTGGTCTCTCACTTTTACCTCAGTGAAGTTTCCTTGTAAATTGGAATGAAAAAATTGGCAGAGTTCCTGCCTATCTTCTCTACTTCCTTAGCTGAAGATATAAAGAAAGTTTTCAGATGTTCTTGATAGAAACTGGAGCAGAAAGTCCAATAGGTTAGGGGATTTTCATAATGAGATTGCCTTTGTTGAAGTCAAGGTTCTGTTCCACCTATTTTCCCAACTACCCAATCCTATAAGTGTTCGTTCTCTTACTCAGAAGGGCCCTGTGCTTGAAAGAGCCCTGCATTTGGCTTAATGCTCTCCTGTTACTGCCTTGAAATTCTTGATAACTTTGTCTTTCATTTTGTGTTTTGTAAATGAAATCTAATGAGACAAGGAAGCATGCATGTGAGCAGAGCAAATGTACCAATATGTGTGTTTATAGTTCTCTGCTCTCCAATTAATATAGAGTGTTTGTGATGAGCTCCACAAGCACAGAATTCTGCTGAATCCATAACTTGTGGGAGTGCAAGATAAGTGTGCACAAATGAGAAGCAGAGCGGCTGAGACCCTCAAGAGGCCACACTTTCTGGTCACACCAGAACTCATTTCAAACACAGGAAGAAGGCAATAGCTTTCTATGAAACATAAAAGAATCCTATCAAGTCCTTTCTTACTCATATTACTTCTCTGTATTAGGCAATCACTTTGCTGAAGATGAAACAGAAGTAAAAGGAAAGATAGAGCAACCCACAGTTCCTACTTCTATCAGTCCTTTCTTACTTATCAATAATCTGAAGGTAGGGAACATTGGTAGAATGTCCACATGTCAAGAAGTGAAGTAAAATAGTTGAGTTAATTTTGTGCAGTGATTCCATTGTTATGGTAAGAACAAAATACATATGCGTATATATAGGCTATAAAGTATAAATTGTATCACTTTGGTAATTCACATACAACCTAAATGCTCTATTAACATTTAAGTCTCACGTGCACAATATCAAGATGAAAGGCAAAATTCATGTTAATTATTTAAAATTTTGTTTCTTTACGTAGAACAACATTAAATAGCAAGTGAAAGATGTCATAGTCAAGAGAGAGACTGGCAGAAAGCAAAAAAGCTTTGCATTCTAGTACCTTTAATGGCATTTTTAAAAAGTTGAGGTTCCACATCTTCATTTTGCATGGGGTCCTGCAGATTATGTCGGTGGCCTGATCAGTCTTCACTTTTCTTAATAATGCAATGGCATTGCAATAGCACTTCTTCTTGTACGTTTCATAGGCAGATACCATAAGATAGGGTGGGAGTCCAAAAAACAAGAAAGAATGACAGGCTGCTTTCTGGGAAGACAGGCCTAAGGGCGATCCTAAGTGGGTTTTTGACTATAAAAGGAAAAGCCATGGGAGTAGAAGAAAAGATAGCAGCTGCCAATAAGGGAAATAGAAGGATTCTTCTCTGGTGAAACTTGGGTCTGATGAGTGAAGCCCACAAGTTTCAGAGAAAGCAAAGCAGACCCACGGGCTGCTGTAGTGACCTACACCTACTTCAGTGGCCTTCAGGTTTCAGAAGAACAGGAAATGACATATTAGGAGTAGGGTGGGCTGAGGAGCATGTGAGCTCAGCAGGGCATGTGTGTGCATGCGTGCTAAGTCACTCTAGTTGTGTCTGACTCTTTGTGATCCTTTGAACTGCAGAACACCAGGCTCCGCTGTCCATGGGATTCTCTAGGCAAGAATACTGGAGTGGGTTGCCATGCTCTCCTCCAGGGGGTCTTCCAACCCAGGGACTGAACCTGTCTTTTATGTCTGCTGCATTGGTAGGCTGTTTCTTTACCACTATTGTCACCTGGGAAACCCCAGAAGGGTGAGACTGGTAGAAAAATTCTTCAATATTTTACTTTCATAAAGGAATTTGAGAGTTTGGCAGCATGAGGGAAGTAGCATTTGGCAGCTTTTAATATCCATATAAATAAGGTTTCAACCTAAAACTTTTGATGTAACTCTCCAGTAAGAATACCTCTCTTGTAGGTTAGATGCTCCCACAGTAGCAAAGCAAAATTATATCAAGGGTTGCCTAAGAATGTATTGTCTAAGATGTAATTTCCAAACATTATAAACTCCTGAGTCATGCCACAGAACAGGGATATTATGACTGTTTCAGGCAAAAAGTCCACAGCCTCAGAAGGTGGAGTTTCTGCTATCTCTATCTTTCCAGTGTGGTTAGATGTGGAAGCATGCTACTTAAGGATCTGCGTGCTCTTTAAGTAGCTCTTTAAGTAGCGTGCTACTTGAGGACCCAGTGTAGGGGGAAGGTATAGGAGAGGACTGGGTGCAGCAAGGGAACTTCATCCCTGTAACTACAGTGATTAAAATTGTCTTTTACAATGAGCTTGTGTTCAGGTGGGTGATAGAGACAATAAATGACAATTCTTATAAGAAAACTGTACAGCTTTATAGCTTTGGTGTAACTGTGGAATAGAAATGTATATAAGTCATTTACACAAGCATCATTTCTCGTGGCATTATAACAATCACATTATTAGATGTATCAGATCAACTCTGATGTAAGTTTTATTTTGGTTATAACACTAACTCCAATATTAAACTCTATAGTATAAAGTTTAGCACTAGTTATGGGGAACGAGTCTCATTCCTTGATTCAGATTTCAGTGTCTGTGTTCATATAGCACAGCCATCTGCTCATGACTTCAAAAATAAATACAGAGAACATTGTTTCTAAATGACCTGGAGGCTAAAATACAGAATGTGGTCATCATTAAGTTTACAGATGACACTAATGGGAAGAAGGGTGGATTAGGAATCCACATAGAAATAAATGCAGGGTAGAGGCCTGGAGAGAAAATCTCAACCATAAAAGTGAATGATGGTAAAGGACTGCCTTTGTGTGGTTATGACTAGATTAGGATCAGGGCTCACTGGGCTTGAGGGAGATGACGCTGGTATAAATTTCTGGGGCCTACCACTCTGCAACAGGGGCCAGTGTCCAACTGTGCTAACACCAACTCGAGTCCCTTGCAAGAATTTTCAGCCTTGCTTGGGAAAGGGTCAAAATATTTTCAGGAGACTCAAACCCATTCTGGGGTTTGTACAGCACTGTTGTGATTTAAGATGATACTATTCAGGGGTTTGCATAAAAGGAGGCGGAATATAAAAAATGTTTCTTTTCTTATCCTTACTAATTCCCATCCAGTTCATTTCTACCTCCTACTCCAGCTCTCATCTGCCCACTTTAGCCCTCTTCATTTCCATTACCCTAGTCCGAGTCATCAGTTTCCATCTGGTCTGCAACAGCCTTCTCTCTAGACTTCTCTGCCTCTGCTCTTGACTATTTACAATCCATTCTCCACAGAGCAGCTAAAGTAATCCTTCTCAAACTTTGATCAGATGGGTTCCTTGTTAAATCCCATCATAGGCTGCTTAGACTAAAATCCAAGCTCTTCAGTTCAGTTCAGTTCAGTCGCCCAGTCATGTCCAACCCTTTGCGACCCCATGGACGCACGCCAGGTCTCCCTGTCCATCACCAACTCCAGGAGTTTACTCAAACTCATGCCCATTGTGTCAGTGATGCCATCCAATCATCTGATCCTCTGTCATCCCCTTCTCCTCCTGCCTTCAATCTTTTCCAGCACCAGGGTCTTTTCAAATGAGTCAGTTCTTCGCATCAGATGGCCAAAGCATTGGAGTATCAGCTTCAATATCAGTCCTTCCAATGAATATTCAGGATTGATTTCCTTTAGGATGGATTGGTTGGATCTCCTTGCAGTCCAAGGGACTCTCAAGAGTCTTCTCCAACACCACAGTTCAAAAGCATTAATTCTTTGGTGCTCAGCTTTCTTTATAGTCCAACTCTCACATCCATACATGACTACTGGAAAAACCATAGCCTTGACTAGATGGACCTTTGTTGACAAAGTAATGTCTCTGCTTTTTAATATGCTGTTTAAGTTGTTATAACTTTTCTTCCAAGGAGTAAGCGTCTTTTAATTTCATGGCTGCAGTCACCATCTGTGATTTTGGAGCCCCAAAAAATAAAATCTGACACTGTTTCCACTGTTTCCCCATCTATTTCCCATGAAGTGATGGGACCGGATGCCATGATCTTCGTTTTCTGAATGTTGAGCTTGAAGACAAATTTTTCACTCTCCTCTTTCACTTTCATCAAGAAGCTTGTTAGTTCTTCTTCACTTTCTGCCATAAGGGTGGTATCATCTGCATATCTGAGGTGATTGATATTTCTTCTGGCAATCTTGATTCCAGCTTGTGCTTCTTCCAGTCCAGCGTTTCTTATGATGTACTCTGCATAGAAGTTAAATAAGCAGGGTGACAATATACAGCCTTGACGTACTCCTTTTCCTATTTGGAACCAGTCTGTTGTTCCATGTCCAGTTCTAACTGTTGCTTCCTGACCTGCATACAGCTTTTTCAAAGGGCAGGTCAGGTGGTCTGGTATTCCCATCTCTTTCAGAATTGGCCACAGTTTATTGTGGTCCACACAGTCAAAGGCTTTGGCATAGTCAATAAAGCAGAAATAGATGTTTTTCTGGAACTCTCTTGCTTTTTCAATGATCAAATGGATGTTGGCAATTTGATCTCTGGTTCCTCTGCCTTTTCTAAATCCAGCTTGAACATCTGGAAGTTCACAGTTCACGTATTGCTGAAGCCTGGCATGGAGAATTTTGAGCATTACTTTACTAGCATGTGAGATGAGTGCAATTGTGAGGTAGTTTGAGCATTCTTTGGCATTGCTTTTCTTTGGGATTGGAATGAAAACTGACCTTTTCCAGTCCTGTGGCACTGCTGAGTTTTGCAAATTTGCTGGCATATTGAATGCAGCACTTTCACAGCATCATCTTTCAGGCTTTGAAATAGCTAAAAGATGATGCTGTGATCTCTTCACGGTGATCTTTCTCCTTTAACCAGCTGGTTCCTGCTTAGCTGTCCAGCCCCATGTCTTGTCACTTTTCTCCTGCTTCGCTACATCTTGCTTCCTTCTCTGTTCTATGAATCCTCTGGGCTTCCTCCCTTATACGGCCCCAGCACAAAGGTGCTTCCTTTAGCTCTTCTTGAAACTACCTCATTCTGATCCTTTAGGTCTCTGCTTAGGTCTCCGTCTTCAGGGATCTATCTTTCATCACTTTATCCAAAATAGCCCCTTCACTAGATTTCTCTAAACTTTCATTGCATTTCTCATTATCTGTAGTAACTATTTATTTATCTGGTCACTTATTCATTATGTTTCTTCCCTAGATAGACTCTGAGGTTGAGAGCAAGAGTTCATGTCTGTTTCTTTCATAGCCATAGTCCCAGAAGTATCATGGTGTTAGCACAAGGCTGGTTGGTACTCAGTAAGTATGTGTTGAGTAGCTAAACTCATTTCCTATCACAAGGCCACTGCAGTGCCCACCAGATTTTAAAAATAGATCTCTGTATCCTGTGGTCTGCAGTCACAGAGTTGATGAATGCACCTGGACAGTAAAATTAACCCTGTTTTCAAGCTCCCAAGTTGCTTATCTGAGGCCCTTCTGATCTGGGACAGGTAGATATCATGCATGGTCAGATAACCTCTGAACCTTCTATTATAGCAGTGGCCACTTTGGAGAAAATATCCTTTTCTTTGTGAACTTTCCACCAACATGTTCTATGCCTTGGACAATGCCTCTAAAGTCAGTGTCACCTACATTCTCATGAAGGTGACTTTAACATCTGCCTTATAGATTATGAATGATGATGAGAGAGACAACAATTAAATGGTTCCTCATCTCTGACAGCCTCACAGCAGGCATCCCACTGTTCAGCCCAAAGTCACTCATCACTCTTCTTTGTTTGTCTTCCTCCAGCCAGCTTGTAGTTCATTTGACTGGCTTCAATTCAACACACTTAAGTTTTGAAAGCTGAGCTTTATGAGACACAATTCTAGATGCTTATATTCTCTGAGTCATGTCATTTTATCAAAAAACATGTGATGTGAGTTTTAAGAGGGCATTTCCAGAGGCAGAGCTGGAATTATTTTTTAAAAGAGTTGGAGAACAAGAGGATCATCACTTTAGGCCACATGGTGATTCCATCAGTGGAGCTAAGTGTGTGCAAATCAAACTGTGAGAGCCAGTGGAAGACAGACACCCAATTAGTTACAATAACCTCTGACTGGTAAGTGACAGGGGAGACCTATGAAATTGTGGACCCCCGGAAAGAAATTTGGAGAAGAAACCACTCTGAGTTTCTGGTATGGTGTGTCAGCCGGAAGTGTAGTCCCTCTGAGAATTGTACTGTAATTCATTAGAACATGGGGAGCCAGGTGACTGGGAAGCGGCAGCCCCAAATGAGCTTCACAGTTACTGCGAATGAAAGAGGAAGGCCATATATTTTTAACAGAAAAATCCATATAAATCTGACAGCTCTACCCCACTCATAGAAAATCCCAATCATATCTAGCCAAACCACTCTATTTTCCTGATGCAGACATGCACAGCGAGAAAGCACTGTGAAAAATCAGTGGTAATAACCTCAAACCGCTTTGCGTACACTCTGGGCTCAATCATGGTATCTTTGGATCTGTTCAGAGCAAGGTAGGTCACCTTGCATTTTCAACCACATACACACACCCCAAACCCTTACTCAACTAACCTGCAGCAAAAACTTCATATACACTGGATAAATTATACAAGGAAGCTGCTTTTCTCCTTAAATCATATTAAGCTTTTCTGTTTTGAAATTTCTAAGTTATTGGTCTTAGATAATACTGTTATCCAGTTGAAAGTGAAAGTCTCTCAGTTGTGTCCAACTCTTTGTGACTCTTTGCAACTCTGTATACTGGAGTGGGTAGCCTTTCCCTTCTCCAGCGGATCTTCCCAACCCAGCAATTGAACTAGGGTCTCCTGCAGGCAGACTCTTTACCAGCTGAGCTACTATTTTGTTGTTGTTGCATTGAAAGAGACAGAGATGAAAATAGTATTTTTTTTTTTAAACTTTCCACTTAAATCTGCAAATGTATGGATGCAGATGCTTCCCTGATGACTCAGCATAAAGAGTCTGCCTGCAATGCATGAGACATAGGAGACCCAGGATTCAATCACTGGGTTGGGAAGATCCTCTGGAAGAGGAAATGGAAACCCACTCCAGTACTCTTGCCTGGAGAATCCCATGGACAGAGGAGCCTGGTGGACTATAGTCTATGGGGTTGCAAAGAGTTGGACACAACTTAGTGACTAAGCACACACCCTTTAATTAAGTAATTTTATTTCCAAATATTTTTACTACAGACCTATAGCAATACACTAAGACATCCTTAACCACCTGTCTTCCCCATTTTTTTACTCAAGCAGCTGAATGTAGCTGGAGAAAAGCATATAATCAGGCAGACAGGTTTCACCTTAAATATGGCCATATGATTCCACACCTCATATGTGTTCTTGGTGCTATCAGTAATCCTACGATATTTCTCTAGTTTCTTTATCAAGTTGCCATTTCCTTCTCCAGGGGATCTTCCTGACTCAGGGATCAGGGACCCAGGTCTCCTGTGTTGCAGGCAGATGCTTTACTATCTGAGCCACCAGGGAAGTCCAAGATTTTGTATCTTTCCTCTCTATTAAAATCCTCTTCTCTACTCACTTCCCTTCCTCTCAGCCCATGACCTCGCCCTATACTTTAAGCAATATAAGAAATCATGATTTGAGAGCGCCTTTCCTCCCATCACTCAATTCACGTACGATTGTCTCTGTATCCTATTATTCTGATACGAGTCAGAGTACTGTTTCTCCTAAAGAAGGTCATTCTACATCTCTCATCCTGTTTCTCGCCTGTGTAATCAGTCCTCATA
Organism: Redunca redunca; assembly: GCA_006410935.1. Taxonomy (NCBI): domain Eukaryota; kingdom Metazoa; phylum Chordata; class Mammalia; order Artiodactyla; family Bovidae; genus Redunca; species Redunca redunca. The sequence goes on from SJYQ01019116.1 coordinate 124,824, forward strand.
CTTTCACCTGACTTTAAATGCACTGATAAATTTATATCTTCAGTCCAAACATCTCCTTTGAGCTCCAAACTTGTGATTAATCTGCATACTCAATGCTACATTTGGATGTCACCCAATATCTCAGACTTAACATGCTCAAAATGGACCCTTGATTCATCCATCTGTCCTCCAAAACCGATTCTCTCCTAATCTTCCCCATGCAGTGAATATCTCCACTATTCCTTAATTGTCCAGGTTTCTCTTCTTTAATCCCCTCATCCATTCCTGTTACTCATGTCAATTCTGCCTTTTAAATAGATCTTAAATATGTCTATCTATATTGCCACTAGCCTGGCCCAAACCAGGCTATCTTGCCTATAGTACTGGAATTGGTTCCTTCTTGGCTTCACCTTCGTGTCATTATAATTTGTTCTCCACAGAGTATCTGAGTAGTCTTTTATACACCTATATCTGTATTCACATCTGTATCTTTTAATATATTTGATCATATTACTGTTCTGAATGAATTTCTTCATTGGCTTCCCATAACACTTCAGATAAAACCCAAACTTCAAACCAAGGCTTACAAGATACTTTATGATTGGTCTCTGCCTACCTTTTCAATGTTATTTCATGCCACACTCTCTCATCCACCATTTTTTAGCCACACTGGACTCTTTTCCATTCCATTCTGTTTCCATTTGAAAATGTTAAGTTCCTTTGTGTCTTGAACTTTGCAAATGGTGTTCCTTATGCCTGGAATGCTCTACCATTTTGGGCCCTAGTTTAAATGTCAGCTTCTCAAAAAGTCCTTCTCTGGCTCTGTATTCAGGTGTTTCTAGCTAACTCTACATTAGTACACTTCATTTCTCTCATAGCACTTTCCCTAATTTGTAATTATATTATCTTCATTTATTCTGCATATTTCTGCTGCTAGATTGTGAGTTCCACAAGACAAGGAATATTATTCAGATACATATATCTAGTCCTTCCCACTTTATGTTACACATAAAGAGACCAATAACTATTGATGAATATTTGAGTAAATGAATACAAGAGTGTTAATTATAATATTATGTGCCAGGAGCCAGTGTGAGGAATCCCACCCGTGACAAGGTCATGCGGCAGAGGCCTGATGGGCAAGGCGAGTCAGGCCTCAGGGTTTCCCCCTGGTATTTCCTGAGCATGTACCCCCAAAATAAGAATCTGCCTGCCTTATTGTATTGTACTTTTCCACTCTTCTGACACTGTCTGGAAAAAGTTAATTCAGGGCCTCAGTCTCCTGCAAAAGAATGTCTCAGCTTAAAACCCCCTCTGATAGCTCTCTAACTTGCCTAACAGGTTCCCCCAGACCTTTTACAGCTTGTGAATTGCCTACAGCCCCCAACCATGAGAGGCACAAAGCTTAAAGCATCTTAAAGATACAGAGCCTTTTCTAAAGAGCTAAAATCATATTGGTGACAGGATTTCACTGTTGACTCAATGATTGCTGCCAGGCTTCCATATTCTTTATCTTTTAGGCACCTGGGAGGATGTTAATCAATGTAAATGGCATATGGAAAAAGATATATAATAGTTTTGATGTTAGCAATACTAGACTTTTGAGTTAATTACTTTTCTTTTGTTATAAATCACTGTACTCTTTTTACTTGTTATAAATTGCTGTATCTTTGCTATGTAAGAATGTAACTTTATTTAGTGTTTTCTGAGAGTGGCACCAGACTTTGGGAAGATCAACACAAATAAGTCTTCTGGTTGACAAACCCTTATCAGAAAAAAGGCTGTAAAATGTTAATTGGCCCTTTTGGCCAGAATGTGATGTGAATCACCTAAGACTTGTGTATACAACTAGGTATGCAGAGAGAAAAGCCTGGTTTTGATAAGAGTCTGGGCTGCTAATGCTGTATAATTTTGTATTACCCATTGATCTCTATGTACAATCAAAAGGGTATAAAAGGCCTTTCTAGACAATAGAGGCCGGGCCAGTCATTGGAAGGACTGGTTTCCCCCATGTCTCCTCTTTATTCTAATTTCAGGCTGAATTCCCATCTGGGGCGTGGAGGCTCACCATGTCTACTTACTTGCCCTAAGATCCACGAGAGAGGGAGCCCAGGGTGGGGCACCCCCTGCTATTCAAGAGGACGCTGGTGGTCTAACGTAGATGGTGCAAGCTCCTTGTCTGGAACTTTACTGGCTTTCCACGTAAACCAAGTTATTCAGCCTCTTTTCTCCACTAAAATTTCCTACTATAATATTTCCTCTTAATCTCTTTATATTTCTAATTAAATAAGTTTTTCCTCACCTATGCTGTCCCCGCTTCGAATTACCCTGGATCCACTGGGGCTGGACCCTGGCAATTATGATAATAGCAAAAATGTAAACAATTTAAATGTCTCTTAACTCAACATTCAGAAAACTAAGATCATGGTATCTGGTCCCATCATTTCATGGCAAATAGATGGAGAAACAATGGAAACAGTGACAGACTATTTTTTTGGGCTCCAAAATCACTGCAGATGGTGACTGCAGCCATGAAATTAAAAGACGCTTACTCCTTGGAAGAAAAGTTATGACCAACCTAGACAGCATATTAAAAAGCAGAGACATTACTTTGCCAACAAAGGTCCATCTAATCAAGGCTATGGTTTTTCCAGTAGTCATGTATGGATGTGAAAGCTGGACTATGAAGAAAGCTGAGTGCCGAAGAATTAATGCTTTTGAACTGTGGTACTGGAGAAGAGAGTCCCTTGGACTGCAGGAAGATCCAACTCAGTCCATCCTAAAGGAAATCATCCCCTGGAGAAGGAAATGGCAACCCACTTCAGTATTCTTAGCTGGAGACTCCCATGGACAGAAAAGCCTGGTGGGCTACACTCCATGGGGTCAAAGAGTCAGACACCACTGAGCACTCAGGCAAAGGAAATCAATGCTCAATATTCATTGGAAGGACTGATGCTGAAGCTGAAACTCCAATACTTTGGCTACCTGATGTGAAGAGCTGACTCATTTGAAAAGACCCTGATGCTGGGAAAGATTGAGGGCAGGAAGAGAAGGAGACAACAGAGGATGAGACGGTTGGATGGCATCACCAACTCAATGGACATGAGTTTGAGTAAACTCCAGGAGTTGGTGATGGACAAAGAGGCCTGGCATGCTGCAGTCCATGGGGTCACAAAGAGTCAGACATGACTGAGCGACTGAGCTGAATAATAGTTATATAAATGATGGCATATCTTTATAATAGTAAGAGGTAGAACTATTTGTTGAGGTAGAAAGCCTTCCAAGATAAATTAAGTGAAAAGTGTGAACTGTAGAACATGGTATTTAAAAAGGCTTACACTACAACAAATATATTATTGCATATACGTGCAAAGTTTCTGAAACCAAAATGAGAAACTATTAACAGCTGATACTTCTGTTTAAAGGAATCATTTGTGTCCTCACATACAACTTGAATATCCTATCATGATTATGTGTTACTTTTATAATTTGAAAAACCTCTTAAAATTAAAATATGAACATATATTAATTAACAAGGGCAGCCTTAGGCTTCCCTGGTGGCTCAGAGGTTAAAGCATCTGCCTGCAATGTGGGAGACCTGGGTTCGATCCCTGGGTCAGGAAGATCCCCTGGAGAAGGAAAAGGCAACCTACTCCAGTATTCTTGCCTGGAGAATCCCATGGATGGAGGAGCCTGGTAGGCTGCAGTCCTTGGAGTTGCAAAGAGTCGGACACAACTGAGTGACTTCACTTTCACTTTCTTAATTAACAAAAACTTAGCTACGTATTGTGTTCCTGCTCCAAGGGGGTACTAATTGGTATTTGATAGAAACTACTGGGGTAAAGGACACATGTGTAAGTAATAATTTTCATTAATTAATGGAGACCTGCTCTGCCTTGTTCCAAAATGTTCACTCGATGTGACTACAAATAACTGTGTTCTGTGTGATGGGTAGAAAAGGTGGCATTGTAACCAGGTCAGGGAGGACCCTGTATGCACAGCCAGTGGCGTGCATTAACTGGATGGGAGCTAGAGGATCACAGAAGACTTTGAGCTTTAAGAAATTCAATCTGGGCAGCCAAGAAGATTATCAGAGCAAATTTAACCTCTGTAACATTTTATGATTTAAAAACCACAAACCAGGTAACTCTCCCATTGTTCCTCTGCTAACAGTGATAACATGGAGTTGCCTTTATTTGTAAATTGCTGAAATGATTAGAATCATCCCTGATGCCTCTGGGCCAGGTTTTGTGATCTTCACCAATTGCCAGGGCTTTGTCTCATTCAAAAACTTGCAGACCACATTTGTGCCCATTGGCTTCTTTCCTTCTGGCTGCTTCACTTGTATTTATAGACAGACATAATGGAGGGGTGTATGTATAATAGATGGGGATAGGGAAGGGTGAGCTATGTGGTCTCTTCCACTCAAAGGTACTAAGCCCAGCCAGCTGACTGCAGTTCACTTGTGCTCCATCGCCTGTCGACTTGCACGGCTTTAAATCCCCTTGTGCAGGGGTCCCCCATCCCTAGACTGTGGACTGGCTCTGGTTCATGGCCTTTTAGGAACTGGGCTGCACTGCTGGAGGTAAGCAGTGGCCGAGCGAGCGGAGCTTCATCTGCCCCTCCCCATCACTCCCCCAACACCTGCATTACTACCTGAATCATACGTTCCCCATCCTGTCCTTGGAAAAACTGTCTTCCATGAAACTGGCTGCTGGTGCCAAAAAGGTTGGGGACTGGTGCTCTAGTAGTTCTCAAATTTTAGGGTGCATAATGAACTACCTGGGTTGCTAAAACCCAGATACCTGGGCCGCATCTCCAGAGATTCTGATTCAGTGAGACTGGGGTGGGCCCAAGAAACTGCATTTCCCATAAGCTCCCAGGTGATACTGATGTTCTGGTCCCCACCCTCTAATAGTTTATACCCCAGTGGAGGAAACAGACATCTAAGTGATTAACCACAGAAGATCAAAGGCAGTAAGTGCTAAAATGTAAACCGATGGCAGAACAGGGAGATGGAAGTAGGAATAATTGTTTCTAACTGGAGATACAATAAGTACGACTTCAAAAAGAGGTTGCCGTTTCAGCAGGCCACAGGAGGCCTATGGGAGGAGGAAGGAGTCTGCTTTGGCAAACAGAAGAGTGGAGACAGTGGGTTTCCGAGCTTTCACTCGGTGTCATCAAAGCATCAGGTCTTTCCAGCTGCAGCTCTGCCCTCCAGGGGTATTTGTCAGCTTCCTAAGTTTGCAGCTGCTGTCGAGATCGGTTTTACTTTGGGCCTAAGGATTTTAGCACATACATAGGCTGAAAATGTGTCTGTGGGGAACTCATGACCAATATTCATAGTTTAAAACCTCAAAGGGGGTCTTCCTGGGGAAAGATGACCAGTTTTCCAAATGTAGGACAGCAAGTTGTTTTATACAACTCACTTGCAAACATGCACCCACACTTCAGATGTGGCCTTGCTAGATATGTGGGCTTTCTTTACCTAGATCCCATGACATAGGAAATGGAACAGTTATTTTGATGAATATTTAATTGACCATACAACACAGAAAACCATCTAGTGAATTCCGAACTTCCACTCTGTTATGTAATTCCTAATTGTCTAACCTTTAGCAAGTTGCTTTATCTCTCTGTACCTCAATTTTCCTCATCCATACGTGGGGATCACCATAATACCTAAACTCACAGGGATGTTGTGAGAATTAAATGAATTAATAAGTGTAAGCACTTAGTAACTATTAGTTGTTTTTCTTTTCTTTTTCTATTAACACTTGACCTAAGCAAATTAGCCTTCTAGGGATAATTTCTACTCCCCCCCCCCATATTTTTAACTCAGAACTCTATCTGGATTTCATAAGGGCCCTTCCCAGACATGCCATGTACAATGTTTGCCTTTTCAACTTGAGGGATGTAATTACATTCTATTGCTGAGCAGTTCTTTAGATATTTGAGAGCTCGGGGGAAGAAACTCTTCTCTTCCTGATGCGTTGTCTCTAGTATATCTTTAACACTTCCTCCAAATGGTTTATAAGGTACAAAGTTAGAAAAAATAGAGAAGGTACATCAGGTCCTAAGGGATAATTTACAACACAAGGACGAGCACAGAAGTCTTGAAAGGCCTCTTCCTCCATAGGGAATATGGAATGGCAAGGTCTCTGACTCTTGAGTCAGTGTGGGTCTGGATCCTGCCTGTGTTTTGTGATCCTGGACATGTACCCTAACTTCTCTTTTTCCAACTTTACTTAGCTGAAAAAATGGAGATGATAAAAGTACTGACCATCAAGAGGTTGTCAGGAAGATTAAATCATATATTTTGGGTAAAGCAATATTAGTATATGCTGGGCACATGGCAAACAGGCAGTAGTACTGTGTTGTAGCATAATGGAAAGATTACACTGGAAGCTGAAGTAATAGATTTTTAGTCCAGGTGTGCCACTAATCATCTTTATATTAGACAACTCTTGGGGCCTTGGTTTCCTCTTTTAAAATAAAATAAAATAAAAGATTGGGAGAAGATGATCTCAAAAGATTCTTCCCACATCTGAATCAGCTGATTTTAGCCTATCATCTTACCTTTCAGAGGGTGGAAAAATAGCCTTCTCTTTCTCTGGTGTTTAGAGAATAGACTGCAGACCCTGGAAAAGTTTCCTTTTGTTTGTCTAATTTGACCTTTCTTGCTTCTGGCCTTTCTGATTCTCAGGGCCAAAGGCTAACCTGGTTTCTTTCTCTTCCTGGCTCTGGGTCTGTTTTCATTTTTTCAGGGGCTCTGAATTTACTCTGATCCCTTGGTATCTTGATGTTTATTGAGGACCTAGGACCGGATATTCCCCTTCTTGCATCCTCAGCAGTCTCAGTTTTAAGGATTGGATGATCTCTAAGGTCTCCTCTAATTTCATTGTTTTGTAAGTTTGCAAATCACAACCAGTACCCTCTTCCAGTGGATTTTTAGCTATGACTGCCACAAAGCGAATGGTTCAAAGGCAGTGTGGGCAAAAAAGATTTCAGCCAATGGGCTAGGCTCTAAATGAAGTAGCTGTGATGTCAAGAAGCATCACTAAAATTTGAGGCTCAAACAGTGTAAAGTAGAATTTTACAGAATAAGGTATATTTGAGGGAGATATTTATGGGAGTCACATGGGACATTCTGAAGATATAAAAACACCATAATACAAAATTTCCTGGCTTTCTTTTGAATCACTGGAACACAGTGTTTATGTTTCGTAATGTTAATCACATGCAATTCTTCTAAATCTGGGATCTAATGAATGCAAAAATTGGTCCAAATGTCAATTTTAAACATATGTTTTTTATATTGAATAGACCTGGATGGTTCCAAATAGCAGTTAACTCTTCGATGAAGTTAGGGGCTGATTTTTCAGAGGTGTTTTTGATTGGTATTCAAGATGGGGAGAACTCCTCAGATCACTCCAGCAACAGGGTCAGCATTGGAACTGCAAAAGGTGCCTCCGGAAGCAAAGCATGAAGGCCTGGGATAGCTCAGTGAAGATTACTCACTCTGAGGATGGAGGGAGTTAGGAAGCTATCCGGCAGACATTGGTAAGTTCTGGAAATTTGAAAATTGGACAGAACAATGAAAGCCAATGTGTGAATCCTTTCATGGGGACTTTAACTGCAGATGGAGAGCATACTGATTTTGTTGGTCATTAACAGTCATTCTGAATTTCAAAATGACCATTTTCATTTTTTTCTAATGATGTGAAACAGTTTCACTCAGTCCTCAGAGAGCAATTAACCAGATTTTTCATTGCTGTCCAACAACTGTGCTTGTTGTTTTGTCTAAAGAAAAGGAGGCTGGGAGATGACTTAGCTTTTCAGGAGAAGAAGAAATTTATACTTTAAAAAGTAACAGATAAGGGTCAGACATAAAGCTTTAAATGCCAGGACATCATAATTAGGAGAACTGACAAAAACCATGATCCTGAAGGATTGATGGTATCTACTCTGAAGATCTAACAACTCCCACCTGCTTTTGTCCTACCAAGAGATTGAGGACAATTCGATTCTTAAAGTTGGACACCAACTTGGCCACTTTGTGCTTCAAATAACACTGCTGTGACTCACAACCATTTGGATATTTAAATTTTAATTGCCTTTTCAGCCAGTAAAAGTCATGGAAGAAATCCACTTCATAGTCATAACCTGGGATTTTTTTCACCCCAAGTGAAATTTCTCAGCTAAATTATCCACTCTATTCATTAAACTTGGCTCCAAAAAACATCTAAGTATTTCAAATAATCCAGCCCACATTTGCAGGATGAAGATTATCCATAGATAAGTTGCAAAATAATATGCTATAAACCCAGGAAGCAATTCCTAAAGAGATGTTTAAGACATATTTTGAGCAAAGGCAGTATTACTAAAAGAACTACAGAATCTTCTGAAGTGAATCCTCTTGAAGAGAACTCCATTTAGGTATATTAGTTCTGGCATTTTTGATAAAAAGTTAGCACACTATCTACTAATCTTACTTCATATGCCCTTTTTTCCTGCCCCATTAAAAACTAGGAGTACTGGAGTAATAGTTTACTGAAAGGGCTCAACTTGGTGGGATACCCACAGCAAACAGCTTCATGCTTTCTTTAACCACTGTCTTTCAAAGCCAGTTTCCTATCCCTGAATCTCCTCTTGAAGCTTATTTCTTAGATTTTGGATATTAATCTCAGTTTTCAGGTAATAAAAATACCAGCTCAAAATTGTATCAAAACTTTAGTTTTTTATCCAATTCTATTCATATCCTGACCAGTACAGGCTTGACATAAACCAGAAACTGTAATGGAGCAGGGCGATACATATTTTTGTTGGTCTGTTTGCTTTTAATCCGCTTCTCCAGCAATTCCTGAAGGAGTAGAGGTATAGAAGAAAGGTAAAATGGGCAAAAACGCCCTGCTGACTAGTGCTATAGTAATCTGGATTTGGTGTACCCTCTGAGGGAGATGTCCAAGTAATGGATCCTTCTCTTGGGGGACACTTTTGTAGGTTCTTCCATTGTTTTCCTGCTGAGACCCTTTATATTGTACTGCTTGCTTACACAGGCAATAGGCCTTATGACCGACCCTTTAAAACTCCTTTGAGCTTCTACTGTTATGATGTATCTCTCACAAACTCTTTCTGCTGCATGTGATTCTTTAAAGACAGCTGGTGTGATTGCCTTCCATGGTGTCCACTCTAGCCCAAGCTGTCTCACCTCATTCAGCTGTCAAGGATATCTCTAGCCAGTCTCTTCATTAGACCTCTCCAAGTGAGGACATGGCACTGGACTCTATGTGAACCAAGCTTCTGAGAACACATATCAAGTCCTTCTAGAAACATATCTGCGGCTGAGGAGTCCTCCCACTTGGCTTGGGGTTGAGAGGGAGAACTTTCTTTCTGTCCCTACTTCTAAGCTGTCAAGAAGCTGACCTCAACTTTGGGGCTGGGGCCTCCGTTGACATGGACAACAGAACAGTCCCTTTGTTTCAAAAGCAAAGGTACAATGAGAATCAGAATCAAGGCATAACTGGAACAATAGTCTCAGTTTGTGATTAGGAAAATTATTTCAGACATAGCTGAAATGCTTTATTTTGCATTAATAGAGAACCCGGATAAAACTACTAAAAGCACAGTTCTGATAGGGAACTTTGAAGTGATCCTAGAAAGAGAGAGTGTTTCTGATGTGAACAGTGGATATTAATGTCCTTCCTTCTAAACTATTAAGGCAGAATTAAGCAGTGATGGACCTGGTTGTCAGAGATGGGGAAGAAAGAAAAAGGTCAGGGTTGATGGTAAACCATCAAGAAATGAGGTCAATAGGATAAGAGGCCACAATGAGGTTTGCTAAGCCAAGGTTAAAAAAAAAACAGATTAGAATCAAGTAGGGTAAGAGGAGCATTATTATTCTGAATCAGTAGATTCAGTTCAGTTCAGTTGCTCAGTCATGTCCAACTCTTTGTGACCCCATGGACTGCAGCACGCCAGGCCTCCCTGTCACCAACTCCAGGAGTTTACTCAAACTCATGTCCATTGAGTTGGTGATGCCATCCAACCATCTCATCCTCTGTCATCCCCTTCTCCTCCTGCCTTCAAACTTTCCCAGCATCAGGGTCTTTTCAAATGAGTCAGTTCTTCGCATCAAGTGGCCAAAGAATTAGAGTTTCAGCTTCAGCATCAGTCCTTCCAATGAATATTCAGGACTGATTTCCTTTAGGATGGACTAATTGGATCTCCTTTCAGTCCAAGGGACTTTCAAGAGTCTTCTCCAACACCACAGTTCAAAAGCACCAATTCTTTTGTGCTCGGCTTTGTTCATAGTCCAGCTCTCACATCCATACATGACTACTGGAAAAACCATAGCCTTGACTAGATGGAACTTTGTTGGCAAAGTAATGTCTCTGCTTTTTAATATGCTGTCTAGGTTGGTCATAACTTTTCTTCCAAGGAGTAAGCGTCTTTTAATTTCATGGCTGCAGTCACCATCTGCAGTGATTTTGGAGCCCCCCAAAATAAAACCTGTCACTGTTTCCCCATCTACTTGCCATTAAGTGATGGGACCAGATGCCATGATCTTAGTTTTCTGAATGTTGAGCTTTAAATCAACTTTTTCACTCTCCTCTTTCACTTTCACCAAGAGGCTCTTTAGTTCTTCTTTGCTTTCTGCCATAGGGGTCAGAAAGTGAATCAATAGATTAGTGCTAGAGAATTAGCACATTGTCAGGAAGGAGAATATTCTTAGGCTTCAGTTTCTCATGCACACATACACACAAGCCACAAGTGCTCCTTGGTGATGACTTTGTACCAAGTACTGTGGGAGGCACTGGAATTGCCACAATGAACATAATAGTGTTTACCCAGAGATGAGAAAGAAATATCACATTCAAGGAACGAAAAGAAATTCAATTTAGTTGGAGCACAGAGTGTAAGAAAAAGAGTGGCAGGAATGGGATTAGAGGTGTGGGTAGGTATCACCTCATGTCAGTCCCTGGTCACCATTTTAATGAATCTGAATTTTATTCAAGAGGCAATGAATTAAAGGGCTTTTAAGCAAGTGTTAATAGACATTAGGTTTTAGATAATACCTTTGATTGATTCTGATCTCAAAAAAAAAAAAATAGAAAATAGACTGAAGAGAGCAGTCAAGCAGAAAGATAGAGACAAATCAAGAAGACGTGGGGAGTGAGATGAAGGGAGAAGTCAAGATTTCTAACTCAGGCAACTGGGTGAGTTTGGCTGTTGGTGCCATTCCTTTAGATGTAGCACAGGAGGGTTTTCAAACCTAGGGCAAAGGAGTAGAGAGGTAGGGATATTGAGATGTGGAGTTTGTATGCAGACATACCTGTGAAGCATCCAATCAGATATTTGTATACAGACATATCTGTGAAACATCCAATCAGATGTTTGTATGCAGACATACCTGTGAAGCATCCAATCAGATGTATTCAGTAGGAAGCTCAAAGGCAGAAGAGAGAAAAGGGCTAGACATATGCACTTATGGATGATAGCAATAACTGGAGTTATGCGAGTGGATGAGCTTATATAAGGTATATGTAGAATAAGAAAAAAGAAAGACTAGGAAAGAACCCTAAAGGATATTAACATTTATGGGATGAATAGAGGACGAAGAGCTTGTAAAGAGAAATGAAATGTGGCCAGAGAGACAGACAAGGAGCCAGGAAAGAAGAGTGTCTCAAAGTCAAGCATCTACCATCAGTCTCCTCCTCCAAGGGGCTTTCTTCATCTTCCTGTGGGTCCTGAAAGTCATGAAGCATCCTGAAACTTGATTTGCCTAATATTACTAGCAGATTTGGGAATGTATTTATTATAATTTTACATTTGTTTCTTGGGGCAGCTGGGAGTAAACAAGGCAGATTGTTCATTCCTTAGGTCTCTGTAATGTCGTCCAGTATATATCATTAAGAAGGCCCAGATTCTGAACCCTGGCTGTACACTAGCATCATCTGGGGAGTTTAAAAAATACTGATAAATGGGTCTTACCTCTTGCCTAGGAATGTTGCATAGCAATTGGAATTTTTAAAAGCTCCCCAGGTGATCCTAAATGTGTAGCCAAGACTAAGAACAATTGACTTTAATTAAAATGGCTTCTGATCTTGCATCAGTTTCCCAATAAAGGACATGCATTCATCTCTAGAGAACTGCTTGGTTTAGTTTAATGGAAGAAGTGAAATGGCTGAGCAGGCTTTTGAGGAATGCAAGTGAATGGAGCAAGCATACCCATTTGTGGGGGTAGCAGAGATGTTGGTGGGACCACAGCAGATGGTTTCTCATGTACTGCCAAGTATTCTGATATGTGTTGTCTTAACTCTCCATTGTTGGACATAGGGCGGTTCTCTAGTAGCAGAATAATATAATAATAGAATATTATTGATAAGAGTATCATTCTCTAGAATTACTGACTCATCACATAGGGAAAGCAATAGGTGATTGCTTAATATTAGGCTCAGGGAATTGATGGCCTTCTCTTACTGAATCGTTTTATCAACAAATCAACTCCATGACATGTAACACTGCAAGGCATGATGCTTATCCATCTTTGAAAGGAATTTTAAGAAGGCTGTTTGTGTGATGCTATTTTTAACATTTTTCATATTATTAGAAGAGTGTGGGTGTCATTCTACTTCAGCAATGTTTCCACATTTTTCTTGTCATGTCTGCCTCTCTTTATTTCTTCGATCCTGGCTCTCACTGTTCCATACCTCCCTTCTTCACTCTATCCCTCCACTTCCTTCTCTTTTCTTCTCTGTCTCCCATGCATATGCTTCTTTCAGTTACTTGGCACTTTGCCCTAAGCTCTTTGCCTCTTCTTTTAATTTCCATATTCACTCCTGGTTTTACACACTATTAAGTACGTATTTCTTAGCTCTGTCATACACAATTCTTCTTGAACCTTGAAGTCTCTCTTCAGCGTTAAGAGGAGGCATTAATGGCAGCAAAGTCCTTGATTGGAGGAGTATGAAATCTGGAATTCAAGCTCCACGCTGACAGTTGTATTAACTGGAATAAGCCACTTTAACACTGATAAGCTCCAGTTTCCTTATCTGTTCGTAATCTTGACTGCATATGGTAGAATCATCTGGAAAGCTTTTTTAAAAATTCCAGTGTCAGGGTCACATTCCAGACCAGTGAAATCAGAATATGTACTGATGAAGCTGCTGCCAGTTCCACTTTCCTCTGCCTAAAGAAATATAAGAAGATTGTTCTTGGAACCCCCAAATTCTGTCCCATCTTCTTTTGCCTATATCACTTCCAGATCTGCTTTGGAGAAGCTTTCCACTTTCATAGTTCCAAGGTTCTAGGTTTTCAAGGCTGAGAGAAAACAAATAGGGATAGGCAAATAGCACTAAGGATGCAATTAAAAAGGACTCTGAAAGGATAGGCTGGAAGGCATATTTACTTTAACCACATCAGTAATCATTTGTATGAAGAAAATGTTACATGAATGAGTAAAAGATCCATTCATGTAATAAGGAGCATGGAAAAGGAATAAGATGTATGCATGGAAAACTTTAGTGAGAGGGTAAAGCCCTAATTTAAGTGCCAATCAGAAATGTTAACATGAATAAAAAGTTTAAAATGTTGAAAAAAATTAATTTTGTAGAACTTCTGATACTGAGACACTAGAAGAACTGTTAGGGATGGTCTAATTCAGCAGGTTTCAAAGGCTGGTCTGCAAACTCCAGGGGATCTGAGACTTTCATGGGGTCTGTGAAGTCAAAACTATTTCCCCAATACTGATTATTTGCCTCATTCCCAGGTAGTGCTAGTGGTAAAGAACCTGCCTGCCGATGCAGGAGACTTAAGAGACATAAAGTTCGATTCTTGGGTCAGGAAGATCCCCGGAAGAGGGCATGACAACCTGCTCCAGTTTTCTTGCCTAGAGAATCCCATGGACAGAGGAGTCTGGAGGGATACAGTCCATAGCGTCACAAAGAGTTGGACACAACTGAAGTGACTTAGCATACATTCATGCACATTTGCCTCATTACTATGTTGCATTTAGACTGATGGTGGAAGAGCAAGAGAGGGTAAAAATAGAGCCTTGGCACACATCAAGATAGTGCCACCAAACTCTACTAGCAGTTGTATTCACCAACACACACTTGCAGTGAACAATAACAACAAAATCAGTTTCACTTAAGAATGTTCTTGATGAAACAGTAGAAAAATTATTTATTAATTCTTGACCCTTGAATTATTTTAAAAATATTCCCTGTGATAAAATAAGTATGCAAAATGGACTTCTACTGTGCAACAAACCACAAGAAAAGCTCAAGAAGAGTTTATGTAACTGACTTCTAGATAAACTAACTGCTTTTTTTCCCCATGGAATATAATTTTTGCTTGAATGAATGATTAACAAACTATGAATAGTCAGCCTTGGGCATTTTAACAGACATTTTCTTCAAAATCAATGAAGTGAGTCTCTCACCTCAAGGAAAATGAGTTTCAAGTGAAGATTAGAATTTTAGAAAACTTTGAGCTACCTTTGTGAGTATGATAGCTTCCCACTAATTAAAAACTTTCTTGATGAGATTGGTAGAGATGTCAACAAAGTGATTTTTTCATATTATATAATTCAATAATAAAATATTTGGAGGATCCATATAGCTCAGTGAACCAATATTTTCCAAATGACCAATTAATGATGTTAAATACACAGTCATGCATGAGTAAAAGATCCATTCAAATAACAAGACAGACGAATGGATTTTAATGCAACAAAGTATAAAAAGTTCATTGGCAGAGGTCTGGATTCCACATTGCAATTACCCTTTGAAAAATCACTGATAATTGACATAGTATCAAATAAAAATATCTGAATCATCTGAAAAGCCTATTGAATAACTCCCTTTTACAACTACATGTCTGTATAAGTACAAATTTTCTTCATATGGTTCAACAGAAACAATACATTGCAGAAAACTGAATGCAGAAGCAGATGAAAATTCAGCTATCTTCTGTTAAACCAGACATGAAACAGATTTGAAAAACAATGTAGAACAATGCCACTCCTCTCATTAATTAACTTTTTGTTTTTGAAAATACAGCTATTTTATTTATGTGTGTGTGTGTTAGTCACTCAATCATGTCTGACTTTTTCAAGCCCATGGACTGTAGCCCGCTAGGCTCCTCTGTCCATGGAATTCTCCAGGCAAAAATACTGGAGTGGGTAACCATTCCCTTTTCCAGGGGATCCTCCTGACTCAGGGATTGAACCCTGGTCTCCTGCATTTCAGGCAGATTCTTTGGCCATCTGAACCACCAGGGAAGCCCAGGGTTACTTATATTAACATATAATAGAATTTATTATTATTTTTGAATGAATTAATACATAAATACTTAAATTTTTTTCAGTTTTAATTTCTATAAAGTAAATATTGATAGATTTAATCCACATATCTTTGGGTTCTTCAGTTATTTTTAAGAGTTTATAGGGAGCTTGAGATTAAGAAGTTTGAGACCTGCTGTTTAATATGACAAGCTATTGGAAGACAGGAAATGTATGTGTTTAGCTTCATGCATCACACTCAGCCTTATGGGCCTAGCACAGGATTATGTATGAGCTTTATGATAGAATGGAAAAGAAAACAACACTGACAAACCAATCAGGCCATTCATTTGTTCTTTAATTCAGTGTCCAAGGGACTTTCAAGAGTCTTTTCCAACACCACAATTCAAAAGCATCAATTCTTCAGTGTTCAGCTTTCTTCATAGTCCAACTCTCACATCCATACATGACTACTGGAAAAACCATAGCCTTGACTAGATGGACCTTTGTTGGCAAAGTAATGTCTCTACTTTTTAATATGCTGTCTAGTTTGGTCATAACTTTTCTTCCAAGGAGTAAGCGTCTTTTAATTTCATGGCTGCAGTCACCATCTGTAGTGATTTTGGAGCCCCCCAAAATAAACTCCTTGTATAACTTGGGTAAATAACTGGATCTTCTGAGGGTTTAGTTTTTCCATACCTGAAATGAAGAATTTGGAGAGAGTATATCTAAAGGCCCCCTGAATTCCATGATTCTAGAACTTTGACTGGGCATTTCAGAGTGATTGAACTGATTCACCTGGAATGTTGCTCTTCATTATCACCTTGGACTGCAAGGAGATCCAACCAGTCCATTCTGAAGGTGATCAGCCCTGGGATTTCTTTGGAAGGAATGATGCTGAAGCTGAAACTCCAGTACTTTGGCCACCTCATGTGAAGAGTTGACTCACTGGAAAAGACTCTGATGCTGGGAGGGATTGGGGGCAGGAGGAGAAGGGGACGAGAGAGGATGAGATGGCTGGATGGCAGCACTGACTCGATGGACGTGAGTCTGAGTGAACTTCTTTTGTTTCCTGTATATCCAGTAGCTAAAAGAGTGCATGGAGTTAGAAAGAAGTTAATAACTTTTGTTGAATAAATGAATAACTTTGTTGCTTGAATAAGCCATCAATGGTAGAGCACATAAAGAATCATTTTTAAGCTATGGGTTGGATTTAGATTTATTCATACATATGTTTTACTCTAGTTTCTCTTGTGCTTAAAAATATACATTTGTGTGAATTTTGAACAAGATCATGAGCAAGGACTGTGATCTGTAAATGGTGTGACATAAACTGGCCCATGTGGTAAAGAGTGTGTGACCTTGACCATTGCTGGACCATGAAGAAGATGGAGTGGGCCAAAAGCAATTATGGTTGGCTTGACCATTCCATAAAACCATTTATAAGTGTGTCTTAAACACATTTTTGAGGAAATCAAGAGCATATGAAGAAAGCAAAAGAATCTTTCTAGACTACATGCATAGAGAAGAGAGTCCAAAGGATCTTGTAGCAGTAAACCAATGATATAAAACATAAACTCCCTCAAAAGCATGTAAATAATTTAAATGGATAATGTTTGCTCTCTGAAAATATAGTTTGCAAGATGAAGCAAAAGTTAAACAGTAAGAAAATTAAGTAAACAAAAGCAACTAAACCATAGCACATTAAGATTTATAATCCAGTTAGGAAACAGAAAGTTTAAAGTGCATAGTTTCAAATGTATCCACCATG